>JAHDVE020008269.1:0-78627 GCA_022606495.2 Halesus radiatus
CCATCTATCTGACTTGAAGGCTCGTAAAAGTCGTGCCATGGATCTCCCTGACACAGACAGTCTGACCGTCAAGACGGAACCAGGGACTCTAGAGGCAGACGGAGGGGGAATGTCGTACACAGATATGGATATAGACCTACAGGATGTAAAGAAGGAATGTCTCGAGTATTCTCAATGCGTTGAGCAAACGGCAGGTGCGTGGGAAATTCAACAATATAGTTTTAAAAATAAAATCTATCTAGAGTACACTATTGAATAAAGTCACTTTTCGTTTCTGGATCCGATCCAAAACATTAGTCGGACCTTGAGTGAGTCCCGAGCTTGCGAACTCGGACCGAGTCCACCGCCTTCGGAGTCGGACTCACCGGAGTCGGACCCATCGGAATCGGACTCATCAGAGTCAGGCCGTCCTGAACGACTCTCCTCTAGCGTAGACATTTTCCATACATTGAGATGAAAACACTGGATACGTTACACAGGGAGATCTGAAATAGAATATATATTAACACCGAATACTGCCTAACACCGAAACCACTCAACTCAACCTTACAATTATTTTGTTTTTTAATCAATCACATCAATTTAATATAATTTAATATTTTGTAAATGAAATCCTCAGCACGGGAAATCCCACTGAGGATACCATTATTTGTTATAAAAAAGAGAAGGTAATAAAACATTTTATTATTATTATTAAATACATTTTAAGATGATATAACGATAATAAAATCCTGCGGACTCACTCCAACTCTGAAGTAAAAATCATAGTCGTATTCCGAGTGTAATTATAAATTCGAGTTTCGGATTCATTTACTGCGAAATTCGGAAATAAATGATTACCTTGTTTCAAGTGGTACACACTTTAAGCTGGAGGACTCACATACTGGTTCATTTTATTCGGGATGTATATTTAAAAAATCGATTTGCCCACTCAACTGCTGACCCAATTCCAAGTAAACCGTTATCGTGTCCACCAATACTGAAGACAAACTCTTTGAACAACGGCATCGCCGGACCCCGCTCGGCGATCTATGTTTCCGAACAGCTTTTTTTATTTTATTATTTATTATGTTAAAAGAAATACATATTTATTTCGCTTTCTTTACTTAACTATATATATATTATATTAATTATGTACATGCATACATATTATTCTTAACCTTTTTTAATACTTATATTAAAAATCGTATTATATTATGTATATACCTTAAATATTATTCCTATCTTACATGTAATAGCTTTCTTATTTATTATTCTTTTATTTTGAACATTGTTATTTTGCTCGCTTATTTTGAGATCGAACAGTTTTTTTTAAATGTTCTTACTCGATTCTCCATTTTCAGGCTATCGGGAAGGATATTGTATATATACCATACATACACCCTCGTGGCCTATTCTACTTTTACCACTTTCAGTCTTTACTGTATTCGTATACGATTTATTATTTTGTCTTGTTTAGTGTTCGTGTACTTGTGATGTTTTTATAAATGCTGTGTTCGTGTGTATAAGTCCATTTTGCATTTTGTAGATTAATATGCATATATTGTTTTCACACAGTTTTCTGATTTTCAGCAAGTTCATTTCTTGCTATAGTTTTTTTTGTGGAGGTGTCTGGGTTATAATTGAAAAGTTTTTCTAAAGTGTGTGTTTTTAAGAGCTTGAGAACTTTAAATAATAATACAAGACAGAAATATTGTTGGAATGAATTTTTTATTATTATAATCTGGTAGATAATTTCATGGCATTTATTTTTTAAATATGATTTCCGGCTAATATCCGCCGCGACTGCGAGTTACGTAGTCCATTCGATCAGTCCAATTTTTCAATACTTTTTCCAATAAATCTGGCCGTATGGCGTCAATGGTGGCTTGCATATTGGCTTCCAATGCTTCAAGAGTTGCTGGTTTGTCGGCATAAACCAATGACTTAACATAGCCCCATAAAAAGTAATCGAGAGGCGTTGAGTCCCACACGAACGAGGGGGCCAGTTAACAGGACCACTTCTGGAAATAAAGTTGTCACCAAATATCGTTCATGTTTAGCTGAATAATTTTTGGAAATATAAAATCAGTCATCGTGGCTCGATAGCGGTCGCCATTCACCGCAACGGCAGTTCCTTCCTCATTTCGAAAGAAATAAGAAACGATGATACCGCCAGCGTGTAAACCGCACCAAACAGTCAATTTTAATAAATGTAATGGTGATTCGTTAATGGCTTGATGATTGTGTTCGCTCCATATACGGCAATTTTGCTTATTGACGAAGCCATTTAACCAGAAATGTGCTTCACCACTACACATGAAAATGTTCATGTTCGGCCAGTTTCAAATTAGCCTAATCAGCAGAAATTCGATGTAAACTATGGTCATTTGGGTTTAATTCTTGCACGAGCTGTATTTTATTGGCACGTAAGCCTAAGCCAAGATCCTAACTTAAAATTTTCCACGTAGTTGAATGACAAAGGCCGACAAGTTGTCTTCTTCAACACTTCGCGATACAACAGCATTATTCTCTTCAGTACGTTTTCTTGCTGATGGTTTTGAATCGAGAAGAGTAAAATTAGTGCGAAAACGATCAATAACTGCACGAATTCCTTGCTCACTAGGCCGATTATGTTGACCGTAAAATG
The DNA here is from genome assembly GCA_022606495.2 of Halesus radiatus. Taxonomy (NCBI): domain Eukaryota; kingdom Metazoa; phylum Arthropoda; class Insecta; order Trichoptera; family Limnephilidae; genus Halesus; species Halesus radiatus. Next base: position 2,630 of record JAHDVE020008269.1, read on the forward strand.
GACGAAGTGCTTTTTGAACTTAGCGAACAGATTTTTTTTTTTCACATTAAATTTCCACAATTTTGAAGCGTTTCATAATGAATTGCTAAACCTTACTGAACACAAATGTCAAGACAATTTGGCATCCTCAACTGTCAAACCATAGACAATAACCATCGAAACTTCTCATGCAGCTAAAGAAACATTCTGTATAACTTTATTCTGCATTATTTGTAATTAGTTCACGTATGTAATGCGTGTGTTTCTCTATATTTCTATTTGGTAATTTAGGTGGGACTGGATTTAACTAAATTATAGGCCCCCTTAACGTGTGCTGGTGAAAGATGAACTATTCTACCAAATACACCAATTAGTGGGATGATTTTTTTTTGTTTTCGTATGTGTACATATTATAATAATATTTTACCGATTCCGCTTTTTGTGTTTCGATTTTTGTAAATATTGTCTGCAGAAAACTCCCACTAACCAATGTGGAAACAGTTAATTTGGGTATAGACAATACAAATAAATCACAGGACATTAAAGTACAATGAATATGAACATAAAATTATAGATGCCAACATGCAACCTAAAAAGTGTGCAAACATCTTTGATTATTTTTTGCTGAAGTTGGAGGGAATCTTGCGAAAAAAAATCCATAAACCTTTTCACTACAAAATTCACACAATCTTCAAAATTTACAGAAACTCATCATTTTTTAAAACTTTGAAACAACGGAGAAATCTTTAAGGTAATTGAAAAATTTAAACGATGTTCATCTCCCGGATTTGATTATATTACGTAACATATTCGAAAATCCATGATTTTTTTTTTTTGTTGATAAAATCCATTATTCATTTAATAAATTTAAGTTTAATATGGGGAATATTTCCAGCGAATAACAAAAACACAATAATTTATAAATCTAGAGATCCACAATAAGTAACTAAATATCGCCCAATAGACTCATTTCTAACAAAGGAAAGATTTTTGAAAAAATCCAAAAAAAAGCTAAATATTTTTTTAAATTTCCTTTAAACTAATAAAATACTAGTTTGGATTTATAATATCACTTAGCACACAAGATGCTATTGCCAATGAAACTTTATACATTTATTAATGATTAGATAAAATATGGTGGTGTATTTATTAATCTTAGAAAGGCTTTCAACGGCATACACCATGAGATGCTACAGAAAAAATGAAATAATATTTGTGTAATAGAAAACGCGATTAAGTGGATTACCAACTACTTAAAAAGTGTGAATTGTCACATTCAGATGCACTCTCGATATAAACCATTTTAATTTTCTGATTGTAGCTTTTGAAAATCCAAGTTAACGAGACATGTGCTCATGAAATGTAGATATAATTAATTTTCCCTTTTCCGACTGCAGTTATTCGTGTTCTGAAAAATCCCATTAAACAAAAAAATCACTGACACACGCGGGACGAAACCATTTTCATGTTTCTAGTGTGTTTTAGTTTTTCCGAAAATTTTATTTAAAGTGTCAGATGCTAATGCACTTATAAAGGTCTATTCACACCTACCAAACCAGCACCGAGAAGTGCATAACAGTACAGTGCAGGAACGGCATGGACGCGAGTATTCACATTACCTATATTCCTCTCCCAATTCAATCAAATGTTCTTTGTCGATCTTCTTGGTTTTAGCAATATCTGCGTCTATTGACGCCAAGTGACGGTGACGCCAACGTGGCGGTGCTAACGGTGATGTGTTTAAACAAATAAATATTTTTAGTCTCTTGCTCATGCTTTCGACTTATAATTTTTTAGTTAATCGCGAAGTTGACCGCAACCACAATTAGGTTAATTAGAGTTATTATCAACGGGAAATATAAACAACAATAAAAAAGATTTTCGTAATTATCTATGATAAAAAGGTATAGAATGGAAACATAGACTTAAAAAAAGTTTAAAAAAAGATAAGCATAAAAGGTTTGAATTGGCAGCACTTGACTTGTAACGCTCCACACAGCATCCCCAAAGATGATATAGGCCTTGAGGGAAATTATTTCCTCCTTGGTCTCCTGTGTGGAGTTACTGTAAAAAAAAACAAAAAAAACACCGGCGGCTTTCTTAGCGAAATTTGGCGGTTGCTGTCGAGTTTTTAGGAGGTTTTTAATGTTTGGTTTAGTTTCTTATTTTTTTCGATGTTCGATGTTTTGAAGTCACTAAACGACTTTTGGTATGATCGAAACTAGACACGTCCGCGGGCCGGAACAAAACGGGCCGTGGGTTGCCCACTGTGCCTTAGACCCACTCTATAATATGCTATTGTTAGGTGGGGATCCACATATTAATCTAACGTTCTTTCGATAGGAATTGTTCAAAGAATATAATAAAATATTAAAAAAAAAACTTGGGACTGGCTAACGGATCGCCTATTTGAAGAAACTCACCTAACATTTAAAAATATTTCCATTAATTCAATAAATCAAACCATTAAAGAAAAAGACAAATAACAATTATTAACTCGTACCCGTACAAATATATTTACCAATATTTATTATGCTTACTATGGACGATCTATTTCATTCGACTACGGGAATAGATCAGAAGCATTAATGATAAAATCCAAATATGTCAAGAAATATTTTAAACGCAATCTTAAAAATGACAAAACAATTCTAGTTTCCACCTTACAAATATTCTGAAATTTCCTTTTTTCCATAACATTTGTTGTTTCCTCTAAATCCATATATTTGTATTTATGTCTCTATATACCACATTTACTATAAATATATTTATATGTTTTTTCCTTAATCCAACTGTAATGTACCTACTACAGCAAATTTACATGTACCATTACTTACTATACGCTCCTCTTCCATCCACAGGCAAATCATTTTAATGGAAGAGTAGTATAAAATCTGTTATATGAAACTATGTTACAAAATTTTTAATTTAAAAAAATCATAAGCACAGAAAATGTAACTTTATTATTTTTGTTTCCAGTGCATCTATTTATTGCAGATCTTAGTAAAGATGATGAAAAAAGTCTGAATGCATCTCATCCAACCAGCCGCGATGAAGAAATGCATATAGGGAAGATTGGGGCTTACTCTTCGTGCTCCGAATCTGTTAACCATCATTCGATGAAGCTCTCCGGGGAAACACCATTCTCATGTCCCCAATGTAGTTATGCATGTTTCGCTAAGCCAAATTTAAAGTATCATATGTTGACGCACTCCGGCTTAAAACCATTCTCCTGTTCGGAATGTAGTTATGCATGTTTGACTAAGCCAGGTTTAAAGCAACATATGATGACGCACTCTGGATTAAAACCATTCTCCTGTTCCGAATGCAGTTTTTCATGTTCTACTAAGTCATCTTTAAAGCGACATATGATGATGCACTCCGGCTTTAAACCATTCTCCTGTTCCGAATGCAGTTATGCATGTTACACTAAGTCAGATTTAAAGCGTCATATGATGACGCACTCTGGATTAAAACCATTCTCATGTTCAGAATGTAGTTATGCATTTTCTACTACGTCAGATTTAAAGCAACATATAATAACGCACTCTGACTTAAAACCCTTCTCCTGTTCTGAATGTAGTTATGCATGTTACACTAAGTCAAATTTAAAGCGACATATGCTGAAGCACTCCGGCTTAAAACCATTCTCCTGTTCCGAATGTAGTTTTGCATGTGCCACTAAACGAGATTTGAAGCGACATATGATGACGCACTCTGGATTAAAATCATTCTTCTGTTCTGAATGTAGTTACGCATGTTCCACCAAGTCAAATTTAAAGCCGCATATGTTGAGGCACTCCGGTTTAAAACCATTCTCATGTTCCGAGTGCAGTTTTACATGTTCCACTAAGTCACATTTAAAGTTACATATGTTGACGCACTCCGGTTTAAAACCATTCTCTTGTTCCGAGTGCAGTATTACATGTTCCGCTAAGTCACATTTAAAGCTACATATGATGACGCACTCTGACTTAAAACTATTCTCCTGTTCTGAATGTAGTTATGCATGTAACACTAAGTCTCATTTAAAGCGACATATGATAAAGCACTCTGGCTAAAAACCATTTTCCTGTTCCGAATGCAGTTTTATATTCCACTAAGTCACGTTCAAAGGAACATATAATAATACACTCCGGCTTAAAACCATTCTCCTCCTTCGAATGTACTTCTCCATGTTCCACTAAGTCAAATTTAAAGAAATATTTGATGACGCACTCTGGATTAAAACCATTCTCCTGTTCCGAATGTAATTTGACATCTTCCACTAAGTCACATTTAAAGCGACATATGCTGAAGCACTCTCTGACTTAACACGATTCTGCTGTTCCGAATTTAGTTATGCATGTTATGATAAGTCAGGTTTGAAGATACATATGATGATGCACTCTGGATTAAAACATTTTTCTTCTTCCAAATGTAGTTTAGCAAGTTCCACTAAGTCACATTTATAGCGATATATGCTGGGGCATTCTGGCTTAAAACCATTATCCTCTTCCATCCGACGCAATTCGAAGGAAACCGTTTTCGTGTTCGTAGTGACTTTCGAAATTCTAGTTGCAAACGTTGGAGGAAAATTTAATCTCTTTTACCGGTTGATGAATTCTAGCCGCAGTTTTAGATGAATGTACCTCATTATTATTAGAAGAATTTGATGTCATGGCACCAAAATACAATGAATAATTACATATTTTATTACAATACCTACACATGTTTTCTGATTTGCATTAGTTGGTAGATTGCATTTTACTAGGACAATTTCGACATAGGTTTTGTTTTTGAGCGATTTCATAAATGGTGGGGATCTATAAATAAATGCATCGTCCGAAAAATGACATACGGAGCACTTGTATTTTATTATTATTAGATATACTAAGTAACGCCTGGCTATATTGCTTTTTTGTGATATTTTTTTAACGCTTCCTTCTGGTATACTTTCCGGTAATGAACCAGTCATATGCAAAATTTTCGCCTGCTCACGCAAAAATATTACGAACTTACAAAACTTACAGTATTTGTAGTAAATTCGAATTTTTTAACTGTTTTAAAAATTACCTGTAAAAAAATGTGGAATAAAATCTTTAGAATATGTAGCTTACATACAATTCAATAAATCACCCAACGATTTTTAAAATCCAAGCCAATCTGAAAGGTCTCAAAGTAAAGTGCTTGACCTCTATTATTTGAAGGAATTAAGGCCTTAATTGCCTTAAGGATTAATGCTGTGATGTGTCTCTGTAATAAGTATAAGTATATAATGTGCCAGTGGTGTGTTTCTTTATTACAAATGCAAATTGTGTTTTGTAAGTGTTGTTAATGTACGCAATTTATTTAGTGCATTTTTTGTGAAATATAAACTCATGGAGCTTGCTTTGTAAATGTTAATATTTTTTAAACATTAGTCCCAAGTCACCAGTAGTAGTTAGAGGTCTTGTAAGTGTCTACAATAAGTTGTAGGATATTTTTAAAACGCCCTTTAGGTGATGTTCTGTCACAGAGATGGCGCTGTAAAAACCATTTGGATTTTATTATTAATAAGGAGATTCAACCACTCAACGATGTTGTATCTGCGTTAGGTATATTTAGGTTTATAATGTTACTAGCTGATGTGTACCCGGCCTTACTTGTGATTTATGAAGTTATGAAGTAGTGGATTCTTGCTTGTCGTTTGGGTGCCATAATTGATTTGACAGTGAAAGTAATGCAAACAAAGAAACATTCATTAAAAAAATTTCAATCTAAACATTTATTTTTTCAAAATGTATCAAAATAATAAGGTTCTTAAGTACGTGCCTACTTGTTACCATTTTGAAAATATTCTTCCCAAACAAACCACCTTCTTTTGATTATGTAATCTGTGGCTAACCGCAATACAACATGACGGTTTCTATATTTTTCATTAACTATAACTACCGTAGGGTCCGAAATCGTAAAACTATCTAAAACATACATTAGTTATATATAATAAAAGTTAATTAATAATAACAAATTATTAAACAATTGGTACGTATATCTATCTGAACGTAAACAATGACATTTACTTGGAAAAACATTGCCATAATACATTAAATATTATTATTGCTCAAATAAATGATTTAGGAAAATACGATCTGTTTTGTTTTGACTTTTCATTTTGGCTCCAATAAAATCGAAGTTGTAAAACGTTAAAAACACCGAAAGTCTTAGTTTTGCTGTATTAAAAAATGTATATTAGTGTGGAATTTTATAAAAAAAGAAGTCCTTTAATTTTTATTTAGTGACGTCACGAGCTAAGAAACCGGATTTGATTATTTTATTATTAAAAAAGGATAAGTTTCTAATTTTTTTAGTAACAATTTCTTTATCGTAGAAAACACATCTATTCACACGATTATTCCAAGCCATTATAAAATGCGTGCAAGTGTTCTATTGCATGTTTTTTACTGTAACCTGACGGCTTTCAGAAAGTAGTGGCGCTTTCCGAAGTGATTTTATATTCAAACTGTTGAATGCTCTGCAAGGAAGATAATTAAACGGAAAGGCGATTTATTTAAATATTTCTGAAATGTTTCTATCAAAATACCCATTTATTACAAGTTAAGTGAAAATAAAACAAACTTTTATCCAAATTATTAATAAAATAAAAGTCACCATAATCGACTTGAAGTTATTTTTTCACAAAAACGGCCCTATACAAATCATCCAATTATTATTATCATAGTTTAAAAAATAAAACAATACCTTTGTTTACATCACTTTTATTTATACTTTAGCCGACCGGGTTTCTTCAGGGCAGTATTCAACTAAACTATGAACTAAGATGCACATGTGTTATAGATTGATACAAACAGGCGAGTGGAGGGCCAAGGGTGGGAGATCAGCAGGTACCTGCTGACCGGGAAGGGTATGTACTTTGTTTATTGGGAATAATTTAAGAATTAGATTTTTATTTAAATGTACCCATCAATTCTTCGATCGGGTACAGAACCTGTCATCTGTACAGTTCCAACCGAACGAGGTGGCTTTGTTAACAAAAGGCCTCAAATATAACTTGCAATATAATAAAAATAACTTTAACAGTGCAGTGGAAAACGTTGCTGTGGACTTCGAGACCGCGTTATTTAATAAACCTGGAACACCACAATACAAAAGTGCCGAAACAATAAAAAAACTTATTCCTAAACTTAAAGCCAGTTCCAATAGGGAAACATCCACTATGAAGAGCATTCGGAAAAAAATAAATAATGACCAACTAATCCTAACAAAGGTAACATGGTCATTATAATGAATAAAGTGATTATAACTCTAAAGTGCAAGATTTTATTCAAAGTGACAAATTTGACATTCTACTAAGAGACCCTATTATTAAATTCCTCGATAACATTAAAAGTGCAATAAAAACATGTAAATCCCCAGTCTTCGAAGACAAATCATACCAACAAGTTAAATTCTTAACAAAAAATCCGAAAGCCCCTAAATTATATGGGTTCTTAAAAATACATAAAACTGTCAACCCAATTCGGCCGGTCGTGTCAAGTTGCAATTCCCCGAAATTCAAAATAGCATCACACATCACTAATATATTTAATAATTCTAATGTATTTTCCCCCAAACATACCATTAAGAATTCCTTTACCCTGATTGATGACCTAAAATCTTACATATTCCTAAGAGTGCAAAATTAGTTATGTCGATAACCTCTTTCCTAATATCCCTGTAACCGAAAGCAAAAACATATTGTATAAATTATTACAAAATTCCGTAGTACCTACCTAAAAATTTCGCTAATGATCTGTCTCACCTTTTTAACATTTGTTTAAATCAAAACTATTTTCAATTCAATCATGTGTTTTATCAACAAAAAGAAGGGTTAGCTATGGGTGCCCCCACGTCTCCCCTTATTGCTGATATATTTATGGACTACTTTGAGAAAAAATATTTTAAACTGTAAATCTCCCCTACTAAATAACGTACTTTTATGGAAGAGATAAGTCGACGATATTTTATGTATATGGACAGGTACGGAGCGCCAACTTAACTCCTTCCTCCTACTAATAAACTCCTTCCATAAGCAAATTAAATTCACCATGGAAATAGGAATCAACACCACTTTAAATTTTCTAGACCTCACGTTATCAGTTATAAACAATAAAATAGATTTTTAAAATTTACCGTAAAACCACTTATACAGACATAACCATTCATAACACCTCAAATCATCCAATCTCCCACAAACATTCCGCTTTCCACTCGATGATTCACCGGTTGGTTACGGTCCCGTTATCAAATGCTAATTTTTCACTAGAACTATCCATAATTAAACAAATCGCAATAAATAATGGTTATCATGAAAACTTAGTTATTAATAAACTAAATAAAAAAACTAAAAGAAATGTCGTCAAATAAGTTTTTATTCAACGGCACCCCCCCTAATAATAATATAATAAATAATAATAATCAACCGTACCAATGGCTTAGAATCTTATATATCAATAACTTTTCCCAACAAAGCATTAAAAACCTTTCGTCAGAGATTAAACCAGCATTTTACACAGACAATAGTTAAGGTAAATTTTTAATTAACGGTAAAGATAAAGAAGACAGTTTAGGCCACTCGGGCATTTATTCAGTTCAATGTAACGATTGCCCGGCGTTCTATGTAGGTAAAACGTCGCGTAATGTTAATATCCGTGTAAAAGAACACTTAAGATGTCTAAATAATCATGGGTTCTCCGAATTTGCTAACCATCTCTTAGAAACAGACCACACATTCGATAAAAATACAGGCACTACTTTACTGCATAAAAATGTAACCGGCATTCGACTAGATAACTTTTAGAAATAAGGAAAGCCAAAAACACTAATAGTAGACTCATAAATAATCAAATAAATTTAAATAAAAGTCCAATCCTTAAATTATTCCCAATAAACAAAGTACATACCCTTCCCGGTTAACAGGTACCTGCTGATCTCCCACCCTTGGCACTTCACTAGCCTGTTTGTATCAATATATAACACATGCGCATCTTAGTTCTTAGTTTAGTTGTATACTGCCCTGATGAAACCCGGTCGGCTAAAGTATAAATAAAAGTGATGTAAACAAAGTTATTGTTGTATGTTTTAAATTATAATGTCACATCGCCAAGTTACCGCTTCATATGAAAATATATTATTATAGTGTTTTGAACTAATTCCTTAAAACGAAATTCAAATGATGTGTAAAACAAACATTATTTTATTTTTTCAAAAATCGTCAAGTTTTGAAAGGAATTTCCTGGTTCTGGTCGGAACTTGACAGTCATTTTCTCGGAAGGCATCTTAACGACAGAAGTAAAATTTACGAATTTCTATTATTTTTGCAGTCATTTACAGGATTTCATAGAAAAAAACATTTAATTATTTCTAATTTTGAAACTGGCAATTCACTGTGGAATTCCATATTAAAATGATTTTTTCCACTTATTTATTTTCGACCGGACCGGTTTCACCCTATCAGGGGCATCCTCAGACTGGTACAATGATTACTAAATCATGGATGTCGGGAGTGAGTTCCCTGCTTTTCTAATATTGTTTTTATTGTTTGAAATTTATTTTATTGCTGACGGTACTGTTTATTGTGTTTTTAAAAATCTACTTTCGGGTTGGTTTATTACCCTCTGGAAGACGGATTCGAAAATGTATAAGTGGAAAAAAGTTACAAAGGTTTTTTAATAAAAAAAAAATCATTTTTTTATTGTAACAGTTTTATATATTTGATTTAATTCAAAATACTCCCTAAACCTTCCCGGTACTAACAAAAAGAAACTAATATTTTCAGCGAAACCGGTCGAACTGTTCAACAGAAACGAGGACAGACAGACAAATATTTATTTTTAGGTTTATAGATAGACAGATAGATGGAGTGTGACGTTTTCGAAATTTGGAGCAGATGTTATGTGTTATCCAATTATATTGTACCTACTGCCACCTACATACATAAATGTATTGCCAACTTACTGCAGTTCATAGATTAAATAACTTTGGTGGTATATATTTTGGTTTTTATATATTATTTAATTAAATTGTAAAGCCGCTCATCTCAACACGGGACTGTTCTAGTGAGATGAGTGGCTCATGTTATGTAAAGCCGCTCATCTCAACACGGGACTGTTCTAGTGAGATGAATGGCTCATGTTATGTAAAGCCGCTCATCTCAACACGGGACTGTTCTAGTGAGATGAATGGCTCATGTTATGTATAGCCGCCCATCTCAACACAGGACTGTTCTAGTGAGATGAGTGGCTCATGTTATGTAAAGCGCTCATCTCAACACAGGACTGTCCTAGTGACATGAGTGGCTAATTTTATGTAAAACCGCTCATCTCAACACAGCACTGTCCTAGTGAGATGAGTGGCTAATGTTATGTAAAGTCGCTCATCTCAACACAGGACTGTCCTAGTGAGATGAGTGGCTAATGTTATGTAAAGCCGCTCATCTCAACACAGGACTGTCCTAGTGAGATGAGTGGCTAATGTTATGTAAAGCCGCTCGTCTCAACACAGGACTGTTCTAGTGAGATGAGTGGCTAATGTTATGTAAAGCCGCTCATCTCAACACAGGATTATCCTAGTGAGATGAGTGGCTAATGTTATATAAATCCGCTCATCTCAACACAGGACTGTCCTAGTGAGATGAGTGGCTAATGTTATGTAAATCCGCTCATGTCAACACAGGACTGTCCTAGTGAGATGAGCGGTTAATATCATGTAAAGGCGCTCATCTCAACACAGGACTGTCTTAGTGAGAAGAGCGGTTAATGTTATGTAAATCGCTCATCTCAGCACAGGACTGTCTTAATGAGATGAACGGCTAATGTTATGTAAGGCCGCTCATCTCAACACAGGACTGTCCTAGTGAGATGAGTGCCACGTTATGAAACTGTCATTCAACACAGGACCGTCCTAGTGATGAGCGGCTAATGTTATAAATCCGCTCATCTCAACACAGGACTGTCCTAGTGAGATGAGTGGCTAATGTTATCTAAAGCCGCCCATCTCAACACAGGACTGTCCTAGTGAGATGAGTGGCTAATGTTATCTAAAGCCGCTCATCTCAACACAGGACTGTCCTAGTGAGATGAGTGGCTAATGTTATGTAAAGCCGCTCATCTCAACACAGGACTGTCCTAGTGAGATGAGTGGCTAATGTTATGTAAAGCCGCTCATCTCAACACAGGAATGTCCTAGTGAGATGAGTGGCTAATATTATGTAAAGCCGCTCATCTCAACACAGGACTGTCCTAGTGAGATGAGTGGCTAATGTTATGTAAAGCCGCTCATCTCAACACAGGACTGTCCTAGTGAGATGAGTGGCTAATGTTATGTAAAGCCGCTCATCTCAACACATGACTGTCCTAGTGAGATGAGTGGCTAATGTTATGTAAAACAGCTCATCTCAACACAGGACTGTCCTAGTGAGATGATTGGCTAATGTTAAGTAAAGCAGCTCATCTCAACACAGGACTGTCCTAGTGAGATGAGTGGCTAATGTTATGTGAAGCCGCTCATCTCAACACAGGACTGACCTAGTGAGATGAGTAGCTAATGTTATGTGAAGCCGCTCATCTCAACACAGGACTGTCCTAGTGAGATGAGTGGCTAATGTTATGTAAAAGCCGTTCACTCCTCAACACAGGACTGTCCTAGTGAGATGAGTGGCTAATGTTATGTAAAGCCGCTCATCTCAACACAGGACTGTCCTAGTGAGATGAGCGGCTAATATCATGTAAAGGCGTCATCTCAACACAGGACTGTCTTAGGAGAAGAGCGACATGTTATGTAAACCGCTCATCTCAACACAGGACTGTCTTAATGAGATGAGCGGCTAATGTTATGTAAGAAGGCCGCTCATCTCAACACAGGACTGTCCTAGTGAGATGAGTGGCTAATAGTTATGCCGCTCATCTCAACACAGGACTGTCCTAGTGAGATGAGTGGCTAATGTTATGTAAAGCCGCTCATGTCAACACACGACTGTCCTAGTGAGATGAGCAGCTAATATCATGTAAAGCCGCTCATCTCAACACAGGACTGTCCTAGTGAGAGAAGTGGCTTATGTTATGTAAAGCCGCTCATCTCAATACAGGATTGTCCGAGTGAGATGAGTGGCTAATGTTATGTAAATCCGCTCATGTCAACACAGGACTGTCCTAGTGAGATGAGCGGCTAATATCATGTAAAGGCGCTCATCTCAACACAGGACTGTCTTAGTGAGAAGAGCGGTTAATATGTAAACCCGCTCATCTCATCACAGGACTGTCTTAATGAATGAGCAGCTAATATGTAAGGCCGCTCGCTGGGACTGTCCTAGTGAGATGAGCGGCTAATGTTATGTAAAGCCGCTCATCTCAACACAGGACTGTCCTAGTGAGATGAGCGGCTAATGTTATGTAAAGCCGCTCATCTCAACACAGGACTGTCCTAGTGAGATGAGCGGCTAATGTTATGTAAAGCCGCTCATCTCAACACAGGACTGTCCTTGTGAGATGAGTGGCTAATGTTATGTAAAGCCGCTCATCTCAACACAGGACTGTCCTAGTGAGATGAGCGGCTAATATCATGTAAAGGCGCTCATCTCAACACAGGACTGTCTTAGTGAGAAGAGCGGTTAATGTTATGTAAACCGCTCATCTCAACACAGGACTATCTTAATGAGATGAGCAGCTAATGTTATGTAAGGCCGCTCATCTCAACACAGGACTGTCCTAGTGAGATGAGTGGCTAATGTTATGTAAAGCCGCTCATCTCAACACAGGACAGTCCTGTGTTGAGGTGAGCGGCTTTACATAACATTAGTTTAGGAATAAATAAAAAAAATATATATTGTACCATTTCTTTTCTCTTTGTATTTTCTAATTGTAATCTGTTTAAAAGCTTGGCGAATAACCGTCTTATTTAAGCCACGATAAACAAAAAGTAATTAATTAACAAAAACAAACTGTGCGCCGGTAATATTTTTTGGCAGGCACGAATTTGCAATCCAAAATAATGTTAATTGCGAAGGACCGCGCGAGGTGGGCGAGATGCGACGGCGCGCGACCCGGAGCAAGCGTTGACCCCTCGTAGGACGTCCCGACCCTCGCGACGCAGTCGAGTCCAATAAAAGAGTCGGTGACTCCTCGATACTGTTGACGTAGTCAAGGACGCGTGGGATATAGGGCACCGCGATTCGTTCACCTGGTAAGAATCAATCTCAAAAACAAACAATTAAAAATACTTGTACAAAGAGTCGATAGATGTCTCAAAACGCAGTCTGACATTAAAAAGTAGACATAAAATTAGGGCGCTGCGCTCATTTCTAACGTTTTAATGAAATATTTATTTCATAAATGAATTTTTTGTAAATACTTTGTATTCACCACTGTCAACATGTTTCGGAAGCGATGTTTTCTTGAGCAGTAATATAAGGTCCGTGGAGAACCAAACAAATAATGATATCAAGTACAGACAAATGACAAACATAGAATGTTTTAAAATAATAATAATATGAATGTTCTATCAATTAGGGATATCGATTTTTGTGAATTAAGTTCTAGTAATAAAAAGTGTCGAGAGGGAGAACAAATGTCAGTAAAATATCAAACGTCGTTATTCGTTCGCGATTCAAAGGTTGACTTATTTCCGTTTTCGAATATAAAAACATGTTTTTGGCATGTTTTAAATAATACTGAAAAGAACCAACTTATTATAAGTTACGGTTTGTCTTGTTTTTCGAGAAATAGTCAAATGTACGTCTATGAAAGTGGGCGGGCACTATTTTATAGTCTTCGAAAGTAGGCGGGCAACGCCATAGACAATTTAGGATTAAAACATGGAAAACAGGGAAACAGAGCGAATGCTAAAAACAAACACTTGGCTGATCGGTGCATCAGATTGATCATACAAAATATTGGGAAGAAAGGCCGTTATTTGAGAAACTCTTATTTTTTTAAATGCCATTTGGAAAATCATAATTTATTACAGGTACCAACTCTGTTCTGATAGCCGTCCGTTAAAGCCTTGTTATGTATTTCTATTGTATCTGTATGTTTAGAGCCTGTACATATATTTATGTTATTTTCCTGTTGTTCGTATACACCTTTGCTTTTTATATTTTCATGTACATGAGTACCTTGAAAACTCTGTGAAAGCTAATATCATGCAGCAATAATGAACAGTATCATAATGAGTTTAACTGACGACTCATTTGAGTGCAACATCGTTATACGACTTATTAGAATTAAACACAAAAAAATAACGCCACATTCGAATTTTTACTATTTATTTTTTTATCTTCACATATGAGACGCTGAGAACCAGGCAGGCTTATACGCCTTTTGTGTGGTTTTTATAAAAATGCCTTTGAAGTTTTTAAAAATTTTGTTAATCCTTTTATTTCATCGATCCATTTTGATTTCGCTGATGCCAAACAAACTTCAGGACGAAAAAAATAATTTGTAATTTTATAACAGCTAAATAATATTTTTTTTTTGGTTATTGATTTATTTAAGTAACAACATAATGCGCACTGAAAACCAACGTTTTTACTGACGTTAATATTTGAATTTTATATTAATATTTGTTAATGTTAAAATTTTTTCAAACATTTCACCTCTAATAATAATAATAATAATAATAATTGGACCATTTCTATAGCGCCGCTTTTGTGAGAAATCACCTCAGGGGCGCTGTACAAATATTACTTCCTATTCTTATATTACGTTTATTCTACGAATTTATATAATATTTATTTTTTGTTTTACATTTATTTTATCTTTTTGGACAGGCTATCATTACACATTACTTATAGACCATATAAAGAGATGCAGTTAAATTATCAAAACTAAATTTAATGTTAAATTGGAAAATAAAAAAGAAGCTAATTGTATTTATTCCTTACGATATATTGCAAGACGCTAATACAAATGATAGTGATTGTTTTCATTATATTCAAGAGTGTATTTGAGCTAAGACAAAGAATTATTATCCATATTTTTAGGATAAATAACACAGAATACTCTTAAAAGGGTGGAGCGGCGGGGGAGGATGGTGGCCGTGGGGACTGACCCAGAGGGCCCTCAAAACCTTCTTTGTCTCTGTTCCCCATTATGGTTTAAAATGTTAGAAAATTACGTTTTTTTACAATCATTAATTTGGTTTTCGTTTGAATGGATCATGAACCTACCTACACGTGACTGTGGAGTAGTGAAACTCGTGTTATGTTAACAAAAAACGTTAAATATCAAGATACCAAGTGTGCGATTTCACCAGCTGTCAGTTTATACTAATTAGTTGATTGAGTTCCTATGGCACATACTTTGTTACAGATTCCGTCTATGACATACAGTTAACATGATGTTTTCTGAACTTGTCGCTGCAATATTGACTGTTGAGTCTGTGCGGCACGAAAATATTACAGTCCTCTATAAAACTTCATACAAAGATAAAATTTGAGTCAGTCCTGTCTGGTTCTCAGCGCCTCATATATGTTTTCAGTATGGAATCGCTCGATAATTCTGGCAACTTTATGGCATTTTTCATAAACATTATCACACATTATTAACTGGTTAATATTAATTTAACAAAAAACATTTTCTCATATTTTCTTCAAGTGAGGAATATCCCAGCCGAAAATATTTACTGAGAGCTTTGTGTCTTATGTCACCACGAATACGGGCAATTGGAATAAAATTCGCTTGGCAAGCGAGGTCTTGAGAAGTTTGTTTGTTGCAAGCGAAAAAAGAATTTTGTAAAAAAATAAAAATATTTACCGAGGGAATCTGTTTCAAATAATCTCAGCTGTAAAGAAGTATTTAAAAAAACTTGTTTTTTACATGCGTTCATAATTTCCAATTGAAAATATATTTCTTTTGGTAGTTTACGCTTAGATTTCTTACAACTAACTAATTAACCATCACGCAGTTTCCCAGAGGGGGTAGGCAGAGAGGACGGACCGCCAAATAACTCGATCTTGGCACATACTTCTTGCTTCATTCACATTCATACAACGCCTCATACATTCTCTTCTGTTATTCCGACATCTGACATGGCCCGACTCGAGTATTTGATTCACTTGAACGTGCCATGTCTTCCTAGGACGTCCCCGGCTTCTTCCATTCACATTCGCGTCATATATTCTCCTTACACTCCTCTCTTCGTTCATTCGCTCTACATGCCCAAACCATCTAAGCGTCCCTTTCTTAATCTTGCAACGTAATTAAGAAATTTATTTTAATTCTTATCAAAGAAATTTCTAGGAAAAGGATCAATTTATCCTTGGCATATTTTTGTTTTTAATAATGTAAACCGATTCGTAGTACAGATTAATCGAAATGGCGATTTCAGTGATAGCTTCGCCGACATGAATTAATTATATTGTTGCTAGCTTTATTTACGTTAGATTATTAGTACTCTAATTAATTGTCGTTAATAAATAAATAAAAAAATCAGATAGGTAGGTAGGTACATCCGAGACGCTATCTATACAGAAAATAAATTCGGGTAGAATCTTGCAGTCAATAAAGAAAGATAGCAGCCTAAAATACATAAGAGAAATAATTTAAGAATTTATTTATATTCATGTATTATTATTTACTCACTACTTCTTGTTAACAAAAATACAGTCCCCCTGTGATGGTGGCTAATTGGAACACAGATACTTTATGATAGTTATTTGGGTTACAATGAAATTATTATTGTTGTAATCTATAAATGTACGGCCCAACTTAAACATTTACTGTAGATTTTATACTTGTTTATAGTAAAAATTCATATAATACATCGTTTCACTAAAATTAGTTGTCCCTCACTTCAACACAGACTGTCCTAGTGAGATGAGTGGCTAATAGTTATAAAGCTGCTCATCTCAACACAGGACTGTCCTAGTGAGATGAGTGGCTAATGTTATAAAGCCGCTCATCCCCAACACAGGACTGTCCTAGTGAGATGAGTGGCTATCAAAGAGGAAGCCGCTCATCTCAACACAGACTGTCCTAGTGCGAGATGAGTGGCTAATAAAGCCGCCTCATCTCAACACAGGACTGTCCTAGTGAGATGAGTGGCTTATGTTATGTAATGTCGCTCATCTCAACACAGGACTGTCCCAGTGAGATGAGTGGCTAATGTTATGTAAAGCCGCTCATCTCAACACAGGACTGTCCTAGTGAGATGAGTGGCTAATGTTATGTAAAGCCGCTCATCTCAACACAGGACTGTCCTAGTGAGATGAGTGGCTAATGTTATGTAAAGCCGCTCATCTCAACACAGAACTGTCCTAGTGAGATGAGTGGCTAATGTTATGTAAAGCCGCTCATCTCAACACAGGACTGTCCTAGTGAGATGAGTGGCTAATGTTATGTAAAGCCGCTCATCTCAACACAGGACTGTCCTAGTGAGATGAGTGGCTAATGTTATGTAAAGCCGCTCATCCCAACACAGGACTGTCCTAGTGAGATGAGTGGCTAATGTTATGTAAAGCCGCTCATCTCAACACAGGACTATCCTAGTGAGCTGAGTGGCTAATGTTATGTAAAACCGCTCATCTCAACACAGGACTGTCCTAGTGAGCTGAGTGGCTAATGTTATGTAAAGCCGCTCATCTCAACACAGGACTATCCTAGTGAAATGAGTGGCTAATGTTATGTAAAACCGCTCATCTCAACACAGGACTGTCCTAGTGAGCTGAGTGGCTAATGTTATGTAAAGCCGCTCATCTCAACACAGGACTGTCCTAGTGAGATGAGTGGCTAATGTTATGTAAAGCCGCTCATCTCAACACAGGACTGTCCTAGTGAGATGAGTGGCTAATGTTTTGTAAAGCCGCTCATCTCAACACAGGACTGTCCTAGTGAGATGAGTGGCTAATGTTATGTAAAGCCGCTCATCTCAACACAGGACTGTCCTAGTGAGATGAGTGGCTAATGTTATGTAAAGCCGCTCATCTCAACACAGGACTGTCCTAGTGAGATGAGTGGCTAATGTTATGTAAAGCCGCTCATCTCAACACAGGACTGTCCTAGTGAGATGAGTGGCTAATGTTATGTAAAGCCGCTCATCTCAACACAGGACTGTCCTAGTGAGATGAGTGGCTAATGTTATGTAAAGCCGCTCATCTCAACACAGGACTGTCCTAGTGAGATGAGTGGCTAATGTTATGTAAAGCCTCATCTCAACACAGGACTGTCCTAGTGAGATGAGTGGCTAATGTTATGTAAAGCCGCTCATCTCAACACAGGACTGTCCTAGTGAGATGAGTGGCTAATGTTATGTAAAGCCGCTCATCTCAACACAGGACTGTCCTAGTGAGATGAGTGACTAATGTTTGTTTTTTAAATTTAAGTACAAATAAATTGAGATGAAATTGGCAGTTCTTGAATTAAAGTACGATATAGATAAAAATTACGGCGAGCAATGAAGTGGAATTAGATCAATTGGTTAGAACGCAGGTCCCGGATAGACCGAGAGGTCCCGGGTTCGAGTCCCGGATGCGACCGTTACTTATTTGTTTTGTGTCTTTTCTATTTCACATTTTATTTGAGATATGTTAATATTATCTTCAATTATTACAACTTCTTACTAAGTAATCACGTAGAAAGGTTGGCAGGGGACCGCCACATAAATCTCTCTCCGTGCTTCAATCACATTCATACACACTATTCTGTTATACTGACTCTTGACTCTGCCGAAACGGGCGGTCCGTTTGATAGATTCGCCTATCTTAACAAACGGATTTCAATCTTCAGACCACAGACGTCAGGTGGGAATACTGTCCTTGTTCTGCAGGTATTTTAATGAGGAACTAACATCATTGATCCCTTCGGCACCCAGTCGGGAAACACGCCAAACACACGCCCAACATTTGCACACGGTTGACATTTGTCACATGAGAACGGGTCGCTTCTACGACTCGTTCTTGTATTCAACAGCTCGGCTGTGGAATGATCTGGGTTTCCTCTCTCCTACAACATGGGTCTCTTCAAGACCGGAATTCACTTCTTCATATCCTCTAAAAGACCCTCCACACAGCATCCCAAAGATGATATAAGCATTGAGGGAAATTGTTTCCCTCAAGGTCTCCTGTGTGGAGTTACTGTAAAAAAAATGGCCCGAGGATTTGATCTACACTCTTGCAATCTGTGGCTAACCTCAATACACAACATGGCGGGTTCATACTAATTTTAAAACGTTATAGCAACAGTTTTACATATTGGATTTCATTCAAACTACTCTCTAGACCCGGCACTAATAGGAACAAACTGCGCTTTCTGCTTTCAGCGAAACCGGTGGGGTAATTTTCTGAGAAAATCGAGGATACACAGACAAACATTCATGTTTAAATATAGAAAAAAAAAAAAAAACAATATTGGATAGTTTACCGGGGCGATACTGAGAGTATTACCTATTTATTTACCACTCCAACTAACCACTAACCAACTTCAAGTATAATAATATACATTAATAATCGAAAGTAAAAAAAAAGTTGAAATTAAAATGAATGACCTAGATGCACTATTCTTTAAAAGGGTTTGCCGAGTGTTGATGTCATATAAGGCCCTCCCGACCAGATGTGTCACTCCGCCTGCGGCGCAATTTGACCTGGACATGTACGGAGCGAGCGGCTCGTCAACCTTTTGCGGCGAGGGCCTCCAAGACGAAATGGTATTCACCGGGGGCTCTCAAACATTGCTACAAAGCGTTCCGCGTAACTTTATGACACATACTTGCGACAAATTTTTAAATTTATTTATTTGTAAGAAACGAACAGCTTTTAACACATATTTATATACAGAAGAAGTTTAACAAAGGGTAAGCCAACAAAGTTTCTTGTGCTAACAGTGGTCAAGTACAGATGTTTTATCATAAAAAAAAAACAAAATAAGAAGCAAGAGGAAGATAGGATCGGGACAGGAGATGCTCTCGAAGTAATGTTAAACAATATTTTTAAAACGTTTACCAGAGACAAAATAGAAAACTAAAACAAAATTATTACACAAATCATTAACGCTACATTATCCAAGCTGCAATACTACATATTGTAGGATTCATCAAAGTGCTGGTATAGATGACGCTTTATTTTATAAATGGGGTCAGCAAATATATTTATCAACAATACCTGCAAACTTTTTGGCCAGATCATGCATCCTATTGGTTAGTGAGTGTAACTGATAGTTGGTTATGTACGTGTTGCAGAAAAATATTACATTTTGTCTTATGTTCCTCGACGGTAAATGGAATTTAATAGTGGCGACGATGGCAGGGCTGTCAATTAGGTGGTTAATGACTCCGTATAATACAACTAGAAGCGTCGAAATCGCTCTGTGTGATCGAATCTTTAGTGTAACAAGGTATTAGCTGCGAGTAACTCAATTAGCAGTTTTTAAACATTCGCGCGATCCTATTAGAACATGTTCAATTCTGATCGCGACAAACGCCCGATTGCGGCATCCGCGTGATCAAGTTGTCGGTTTTCGACGTTACGACGGCGCTGCTTTCGCACGTCTTCGCCAGCAGCCACCGCGGGTCGCTACTGTCAGTCGCTCCTGACAACAACAGCTGATATTTCGGTGTGTTTTGATTATTGTTTACGTTGTTTTATTTTTCTGTTTTTTTATTTCTTTATTTCTCTTTGACTAATGTACTTGAAGAACTTAATAATAACATTATTAAATTAGACTTAATTTAAAAAAAGAAAGAAAATCACCGATTGGGAGCCTCTGGCCAAGCATTGATTTTGAGTTGAGAGGTTATGGATTATATTCCTGATTTGGCAACCAGCAGCAGATGTTAGATTCTGTAAAGAACTTAATTTTTCCAAAAAGGGCAAAAAAAAATAGACTAAGGTGAGTGATTTTTCTTTTGATTATTGCATGATGATTTAGGTCATGTGAAAATATCGAGTAGTGGGGAATTTCCCAATAAGTCATATCAACGTGGCCTAACCGCAGATTGAAAATGGCCTTGAACGCCGAAACAGCTGTCACAATTAATAACAAGAAAAATGATCAAATTTCTAAAACACACTACAAAAAAACTTACCTCTTGCGTCAGCTCGTCTCCGCTGTAAAGCCCTTCGTCTCTCTCGCACTTGATGTCCCGGGTGTGCGTTTCATTGGAGCAGGAAGAGGACGCATACGCTTCATCGCCAACGCCGCTTGAACTTCCGACAGAAGTGAAGCTCGTGCTCGCTCTTTCACGCTTAACGAAACAGCACGAGTTGGCTTCGTCAAGATCTAGATCGGTGTTTTCAATCAGATATCTGTCCAGATTCTCTTGGCTCTGCTTTACGTCCAAAAACTCGATGTTTCTTTTAAACTCCTCCAAGGTCTCGGCAGTCTCGGCGAAATCCTCCAAGTCGGCCAGATTCTGGTCTGTTATGGAGTCCCCGCCGCCTTGCATGTAAAAAGGGATATAATCGTCGATAGCATTATCGTCGGCAAAGTCTTCCGCTTTTGGTGTTGGACGATTGTCGAAAAACGTGCCAGTCCTGATTGGCGTTACCGTGGTGGAATTCTCCTCCGACTTTATCTCGCGCTTGATCACATTTGGGTTTGAGAAGAATTGCGACACGTCAAAGGGAACGGATTGAGCGGAGTCCTCCTCCAACAGAGGTCCTTGGATACTGGTCAGATTCCTTATAAAAGATGCTGAAAGAGTGATTGTAGTGTCGGGGTTCTGTGTTGCGTGCATTCTAGAAACGCTCGAATCGAGGCTTTCTTCTTCTTCTCCATTCTGTTCCTCCGTCTTTATGGTTACAAACTCTTCGACATCTTCGTTCTCCAGTTGGTTGTCGGTCAAGTGTTGGTAGTGTGCCATTTGGTCGTCCGCGTTGTTCTGTTCAACGTTGGCTGCGGCTTGGCCATTGTTATTCTCTACTCCATTCAGTAAATAAGCTTGCACAGCTTCTCTGGTGGCTCCGGCGTTTCCCCATCTTCCGAGAGTGTGCAGTTCTTCGAACACGTCTCTCTCGTAGTCCAATAAGATGGAGTCCAAAGATTTGGGATGGAGGAATCTCGTTCTAGTGTGGATGCTGTCTATTTCCGGAGCCCAATCCGTACCGTTGACCAGGCCTCCCGCTAATATTCTGGCTTCGTCTCTCAGATACTGGTCTGGTCCAGCTCTCAATAGAGACAGCATCAAAGCCAGCCTCAACAGCTCTTCACCGTAGAGCTTTTTTAAAGCGATCATCTTAAAAATGTTCAGCTTTCCTATTTGTTAAAAATATATATAAAAAATCACAACCAATTCTTGGTATTTGCAGTCTTGTTTAGCAGTTTTACGAATATTCGTTGTTTTGTCTTCAAATCAGCTCCCGTAGTTGCAAACACTTTGTAAAAAGCCTTCTTTTCTATTCAGCGGTTTAAACTAAAGTCTATTTTATGAGATCCTCGGTGTAAAATGTATTGCCTTTCGATTTGAATTGCAAAACTGTCTTTTATATTCAAATATTCAAAACACGGCGAACAGTTCAGGGGTCATTCGTGTCACTTCGGGAACGTTCGTAAAACAAACGAATGTAACGCGATACTAAGAAAATAGCACCGTCAAAGAAACACTATATTATTGTTCATGTAATCGCTTTAAACTGTATCGCGACTCCGGTCAAATACAGCTTCCGATATTCACATCTAGATCCATTTTGAAAAAATGTCATCACGACGACCCCATTTCGGAAATATTTTCCAAAAGTTCCGCGTTGAAGAAGGTCGGAACTTTCATTCTAACTTTTTTTAAGAACATTACAAAAAAATTCTGAATTCAATTTTTTTTTAACACTTTAGTTTTTTTTATTTTTTATTACACTCGACGCATTTGCACTTTTGTAAAATAACTGTTTATTATTCGTTCATTTTTTTTTCATCTGTAATAAATATTTCAAATAAAGCTATTTATGAAAATACTATTTTCGATTTGTTTGTAGAATGTTTTTTTTTTACCTCACAATTAAAATTGAATTTCTCCTAATACCGCGATTGCAGTGGGAAAAAGTTGCTTGTGCAATGATAGAGGACTTCTAGCGGAGGATATCGTATTGTATTTTTTTTGTGTACAATGCCAAGGAACATTTCTATTTCTTCCCGTGTCAACTGTGGTTAGAGGTGCATAAATGTGGGGATAATCTTCTCTACCCAGTGAGCGGGCTGCCTATTTCTACTGTAGGTCACTTTAACAGAGAATTGAATCAGCGACGCCGCAATGGGAACTAATGGCTTTTGACCATTCGGTCACTAACAGCTGTCAAAGCATAACTGAGCGTATTAAATACTTGTACAACGTTTTTATACATCAGTTTGATTATGAATTAGAAAAAACTAAACACACGACCTTTGAGGTTAACAGAATACCCATAATAGATAAACATATTTATTTACATACATTTTTTTTTATAGATGACATCCGATAGGACACAAAGTTAAAAAAATCACACAATAAAACAAAGACATTCTTCAAAATTTTGATAGCAAAACACACTCCAATAATAAAAATAAAGAAGTAGGTAAACAATTTAAAAATAACCGAAAATAAACTAACACGAAGAGAAAGTAATAATACGAAGGAATATATTTGAATCGGTAAATTTGGAACAATGAGACGTTCAACTGTGACTAATACGAAAATACAGTACGACGCACTCAACTTTACAGGCGGCCAAAAGAGAAAATAACAAAATTTTAAAAACCAAAATTAGTACCCACAAAAATGTACGCCATCGACTGAAAAGTTAACAGTGTCAAGATGTTGCACAATTTAAATTAAGTAATTTATCAAATGTTCAAATTTGAATTTGAAAACGTAACGACAAGACGTTCAACCGTGACTTTATCCCGAAAACAACACAATTTAAAACGTTATTTCTCTACGACTAGAATTTCAACTATGCCTTACGAAAATAAAACTAAGTATTTTTTAAATACATTTAAAAAAACGTTCTAATTTTGTATTAATTCGAATTTCATGCATTTAGAACGATGAAGCACAATAAAAATAACAGATTTCAAAAAACGTTCTAAATTTTGAAATATATTCCAAAAACATACAATGGGAACAACTTATACGACCAACGAAAACAACACAATAAAAATGATAAATTTTATAAAACGTTCCATTTTCAAAAGAACGATAGTCAATTTGACGAGGCTTTCAAATGTGACTCACGAAAATAACACAATAAATTTCAAAAACGTTCTAATTTTGAAACTAACAATTTATTTTGAATTTATTTGAATTTGAATTTCGAACGTTTGGAACGTTGAGACGTTCCAGAATGCAACTAGTGAATACATTCGTTCTGAAATCGCGGCAAATTGAATTTTGTATGCAGGAGGCGGTGAGTCCGAAATAGAAACATAAAATAAAACCGTTTTCGCGTCCAAGTTCACGCGGGACGAGATTTTTAATACGTGTTGGTGGACATATACGGAGAAAACCTAATTTTCTTTGTTCTTTTCCGTTTGACAGGAGAGTTATGTCAGACCTAGTAGCATTATATAGAAACATTAACAACCTAATTGACAGCCGTGCCATCCTCGCCACTATTAAATTAAATGTACCGACGAGGAACACAAGGCAAACTGTAACATTTCTCCGCAACACTTACACAACCAACTATCAGTCTCATTCATTAACCAATGGGATGCATGATCTGGGCAACAAGTTTGGAGATATTGTTGATATGTTGATATTTGCTGACTCCATTTATACAGTAAAGCGTCATCTATACCAGTACTTTGATGAATCCTTCAATATGTAGTATTGTAGAGTTAATGATTTGTGTTATAATGTTGTATTGGTTTTCTATTTTACGTGACTGTTAAACGTTTGAAAAAGATTGTTATAATCTCTATGTACTTGTAATTTTCGATAGGTCTTTGTATTATGTTCTAAAATCCATGTAAAAGCCCAGATGGGCGTATTATCAAAATAAATAAATAATTTGGAATGATGCTTCAGATTAACAAGAAGAACTTTGCAAGCGGCCAAAACAGGAACTAAAAATGCAGTGTTTTTTGTTGATATTCGGCTCTCAAAATATTTCTTCACAGTTTATTTTATTTTCATAAAGAGTAGTACTCTCAGTATCGCCCTGGTAAAAGACCACCATTCAGAATCGACACGTTGTTGCTTGAAATAGCATTAGCAGTCATGTTTAATGACCAGATCTGGGGGGCAAGTCTGCATCTTTTAAGATAGCTAACGAAGGTAAAATCGGCCATAAACAACACATTTTGACAGTTTGGTAGTCTGTATCGCGTTAAAAAGTTAAGTTTGCGTTTACGTTAAGAGACAAATCCGTAACGCTAACGCAAGAGATGACGCTGCGTTTACGAAAACCGTCAAAATGTCTTGTTTATGGGTGATTTGACCTGCGTTAGCTAACTCAAAAAATATAGACTGAAAAGCCAGGTACATCCCCATCTACCCCATCTCCAAGAATTCAGCCACACAACATACCCCAATAATTGGGGACGCGATAGTCCTACTGGCTCCGGACAATTAGGACTCTTACGCGGTATTCACACGATGAAAGTAGACTGATTTCACCGAATGCTGTAGAAATGAGATCCCTGAGGCGTGATAAAACCATGTGTTACTAATGTGGAATCGTAATGAAGAAGGTTTACTGAAGGGACGAAGAGATGATAGGGACATGTAAAGCGGATGAACGAGGAAAGGAGTGTAATGACGCAGAAGTGAATGGTAGAAGTAGTCAGTAATGTAAAAACGTCACAGAATAGAGAATTTTAATTATTTAACTAAATCGGTTTTACGGATAATAAATCATTATTTTTAAAAACCCGTCCAAATTAGAAAGGAGTGGGAGTAAATAAAATTATATAAATAAGTCACAATGAGGAATAACCGAAGTTCGAAAATGGCTTTGAACGACGAAACACCTGCGGCTAGTTAGCTAAGGGCTAACATTGAAAAACGTGCCAGGTGCATCTTTCAAGCTGAACAGAGGTCCTTCTCAAAAATGAGTGCGCCAAATTTTCGCGCGAATTTCACACAAAATGACAAAATGTTGGACAATTCAAATGTAGGTCACCCGGAGTTGCCCAAGGTTATTTATTAATTAATTTCTAGTGGATTGCTGGTGTATTCCTTTGTCCTGTGTGGAGACAGTGAAGCAATGTGACTTGAAACGGGCGTGGGAGGAATAATGTGTCACTTCGGAGGGATCGTTTGGGGGGCAGCTTAATCTTCTGCTTCTTCTACTATTATTTAAAGAAGAATTTCCAGGGCGGGCAGTGCGCGTTTGTTTTCTGTACAAATGTGTACAGTTTTCGAGCTTGATGAAATTTTGCACAATTGACCCGCGAAACAAGAGGAGGATCACTGTCTTAAACCACCCCATTCCACTTTCCCACCCATAAGAAGAGGAAAATTAATGGGCAGGGGTAGGGAGTAGGAGTAGGGGTAGGGTTAAGGATTATAAAACTTTACTCCACTATCAATAACTCCCCGGGCAACGCCGGATAATTTAGTCAGTCTAATATAAAAGAAGAATATCCCGGACGGGCCGGTGTTTGTTTTGTAAACAAATCTACAGTTTTATTCCGTGCTTGATGACATTTTGCACACTTGACCCACGAAAAAAGAAGGTCACTATTTGGTTAAAATTTCGTTAAACCACCACGTTCCCCCTTTCCCATCCCTTAAAGCCAAATTTTGCTAAATACTTCTTAAATAGGAGAAGAAGTGGGGGAAGGGGCAGGGGTAGGGGATAATACATCACAGCCTCTACATTTTACTCGTAACCTTTCATAACCCAACGCCGGGTATTTCAGCTAGTATGCTTTAATGAAGCAGTTGTTTGGACATTCGATGTTGCAGGTAAAATGATCAATTGGCAAAAGTCAGCGGCTTGGCCAATGTTAATTTGAATTAATTCTGTTTTTGCTACTGCCTACCCTGATTTAAAACTCTATGCACGCCACTGATCTCAACATAATTCTATCGGTATATCACTCCAGCGAAATAATCTCCATATATAAAAATGAATGTTTGTGTGTGTGTCGTCGATTTTCTCGAAAATTTCCAGAGTACATCGCTGAAAATAGCGCAGCTTGTTCTTTCTAGTGCCGGGAAGGTTTAGAGAGTAGTTTAAATGAAATCCAATGTGTAAAACTGTCGCTATAACGTTTTAAAATTAGTATGAAAAACATTGAACCCGCCATGTCGTATTGAGGTTAGCCACAGATTACATATTGAAAATTTTGTTTGGGTAGAATATTTTCAAAAATGGAAAACACAAGCAGGTACCTGCTTAACAACTTCATTATTTGTTTAGGGATAGTAATAGTCGTCCCAAGGCATTACTTTCGCTGTCGAATACAATTGTGAATACAAGAATTCACAACTTGATAACTTTATTATAAAAAACGAGGCCGGGTACATCAGCTGGAATTTAATAAATAAAAAAATAATAGAGTACTGATATTGAAATGAATTCAGCGCAGAAGGCGATAAATTAACCTCGTAACAGAAATGATCGATATGAATGGGTAACGATACATATACTGCAAAATACAACAAACTGAGATACCTGAATAAGGAACGCCAGTACAACTTACTAATTTTTTTAATCAATAACGACGTTCAACTTAAATACCAGTATTTGTCTTCTTGTTTTCTAAGGCAGTTTTCATAGTTAAGAGGAACGGCTGCGCGGCCAGTTTCATACGAAACTAAATTTTGAATTTGAGGCCAAAATACTCACCTAAACATAATGATTTTTTTTTTCGTCAAACCTTTAATTAAAAAAATGTCTAACAATTATTTTTATAAACAATAATTATTAGCCTGAAACACTCATCCAAATTGAAAAAAACCTTTCCGAGCAAAGATAAATGTCGCCGACAGGACTCGAACCTGCACCCTTCTGATGTCCGGTCAGATGCTCTACCGTTGAGCTACGTCGGCTTATCGCAAACCCGCCAAGTTAATCAATATATACTAGTGTTTCATTCAATAATTACTGTTTTTATTATATTTTCACCTGTTTTTTTTTCAATTTGGATGAGTGTTTCAGGCTAATAATTATTGTTTATAAAATTAATTGCTACCCTTTGCGCTATGCACAAAAATCTTGTCTCAAGTTTTTAAGAACTTTAGTTTATCAATTAATAAAAAAATGTCTGTTTGGATGGGTATTTTGGCCTCAAAACCAAAATTAAGTTATGTATCAATTTTTCAAAGGCCGCCGAAACGATCCAAATCTATGACCGGTCGGTTTTGAACAGTTTTGAGGTTCGAATGTAAAATGTCAAAACAAAGATGAGTTTTACCGTACATCATTTTATATTCTATTCATAGTAAACCATAACTAGACATAAGTAATAACATTACGTACTTTTTTAGGAACATAATAGTATTGAGCATTAACATTATGATAATATCCGTATTGATAATTGGTTTGCTCATGAATACTCTAATTACTTTAATTAAAAATAGCCTTTTTTATATTGAACGACAATTATAGAGCTTTAAGTCACCCAAATTAAGTTTGAACTCAGTCAAAACTAAAAAAAAAAAAGTAATTGAAATATGAAACGAAATAAAAAAAAATAAAAAATTATATACTAATTCAAAACCAGAATGCACACGTGACGTCAGATGTTCCAAATGCAAAGGCATTGACTGGCGGCGAGCGATCATTGGAAAATTTTAAGGAATAAAACATTTATTTTTTTTTTTTTAAATTTTAATAATTTCCCTCAAGGCCTATATCATCTTTGGAGATGCTGTGTGGAAAGACTTTTAGAGTGGAATGAAGGAGTGAAATGTTGGGCGCGCGTTTGGCGTGATTCCTGACTGTGCACCGGTGCCGAGGGGATGAATGATGCTAGTTTCTCAGAGAATCTATCATTAAAATACCGGTAGAACAAGAACAGCATTCCCACCTCACGTCTGTGCTCCAAAGATTGCAGTCCGTTTGTTGAGATATGTCAATCTATCAAACGGACCGCCCGTTTCTGGAGAGTTAAGAGTTTTTTCCAGATATTTTGGGGTTCCCGACCAGAGGTGGCTGCCAAATTCTACAGTGAGGCGCACTTAAATTATGGTTCCCGCGCATTCAAACATTGTAAAAATGGAAGTGGTAAAGAGAATAACCAAAACTATTGCATTTCATTCCACAGAAAAGCATTTTTTTATTGTATTTTACTTATTCAATTATATAATACATTAACAGTTTTGGTGATACGAAATCGAAGCCGCCCACGTTTCTTTCAAGTGATTTTGACTGCGGTGAGCAAATTTAAAACATTTGTAAAAAGGGTTAAACTAAATACCGCAACAAAATATTCGGTTTTTATAAACAAGCCGAACCTTTTTTTATTTACTGTTTTAGTTATTGGCTGTTGGGGCTAGTTTAAAATCTGTTCTACAGCTACGGGAATAGATGAGATTGCCATAAATTCCGCGCAATTGTAAAAAGGACGAGTTGATCATTAGCAGATCTTCTTTTCGAAGAGTAAATACTAATACTTTGCAATGCAATGCGAGTTGCCTGGAGACTGTCGGGATGCATTTATTCGCAAATCAAATGACTGCGACCCGCCTAAGCTCGCTCCCCTTGTTTATGTTTCTTCCCCTTGAGTGTTAGGGTATTTCTATGTATTATTTGGTCTGCGATCAATTCCTATTTTCTTTCCTTTTTTAAAATTTATTCAAGTGTATTTCCTAAGTATTCCCCGCTTAATATATAATAGACAGTATACACGAACAGATGAGTTATTTGTACGCTATTTTACTAGCTTCTAAGCTTCGTAATTCATATTCATTTCACAACACGCTAGTGTTAAGTGTATTGGAGTCAAATTCTATCATTTGTGCCCCACACGAACTAACCTGCATTGTGTGCATCAAAAGAGTTGACAAGAATTTAAGATTTTTATTATTGTGTCCCTACGGACGATACCCTTGGCTATACCCGTCTATTGTTGACAAGAATTTAAGATTTTTATTATTGTGTCCCTACGGACGATACCCTTGGCTATACCCGTCTATCTATATTCTGGGTATGACAAATTACCGCTACTGAGAGACACTCTACTAAAATATTTATTATTTTACTTAACGGTAACATAATTAACAGTGAGAATCGGGCTCAAATAAATATCTTTGTACCAGAATCTCACTCTCGAGGACGTCGGCACAACCTCCTGTACCTTCAAGCGAGACGCACAAACTTATTAGTGAATTCAACTGAAGGGAAATCTACCTAACTTCCTAAATATGGTAGATCAAAAGATCGATCTGTTTTATTTTCATGTCTTATAAAGAATTTACGGGGTGAAAAATAATTTTTTTTTAAATTAAGAAACCTTTGTAACTTTTTCCCACTTATTTATTTTCGACCGGACCGGTTTCACCCTATCACGGGCATCGTCAGACTGGCACAATGAATACTAAATCTATGGTATATATAGCATCGATGTCGGGAGTGAGTTCTTCTGTTTTCTAATATTGTTTTTATTTATGACTTGAAATTTGTTTTATTGCTGACGGTACTGTTTACTATTGTTTTTTAAAAAAAAAACTACTTTCGGGTTGGTTTATTACCCTCTGGAAGACGGATTAGATTGTGTTTATTTACTGAATCTATGGGTTTTTTTTAAATTATATAATGGCATTCGTGACAACTTTTATTTGAACAGATGTTTCTTTCTACTTTAGTGATTTCCGTCTTGTTTGCTAAGATGAATTTTATAGCAGTTTTTGTCCTATAGTTACATGAACTACGGATAACCAGGTACATTTTTGTTGGGTCTTTAAAATATTTGTGCCAGTCTGACGATGCCCGAGATGGGCGAAACCGGTCCGGTCGAAAATAAATAAGTGGAAAAAAGTTACAAAGGTTTTTTAACCCTTCTATTAATTAATTAATTCTATTAATGCGTATAAAGTGCGGAATACCGACTACTGCGCAGTTTGACTATAGGTGTTGACCTGTACGGACGTGTCTTACTTAGCGCGCGAATAAGAACGTTTTTAATAAGTTAATAACATTTATAAATAACCATTTAAAATTATTTTGCTGTGAATTTAACATTGATATTTGTTTTTTTTTTTAAGTGAAAGTTTTTTATTTCTACTTGCAAAATGTCAAATTCGTCAAGCAGTGATGATGAACACTTGTGAATCTTTGAGTGAAAATGTTTATATTGATGAAAATAGTGACAGTGACGATGAAATTAGAACGTTTGCAAATCGAAGAATGCGTATTTGTAGCGAAAGTGGTGAACAATTTTGTCAATGATTTTTTTTTATATTCTTGTTTGTTTTCTTTTTTTATTAATTAAATAAATACAGTTATAGTAAAAAATATGTTTCATTTCAGTAATTTGACATGTCCCTTACAGGTGACAGAAATAATTACGAAAATCCATCTACATTTGAGGAAAATAATTAAGATTCTGTGCACACTTAATTAATAAGGTACTTTTTTTCAAAAATCCATTAGCAATTTATGCAAAATATGTGAAAATAAGTTCAGCACTAAAGGGGTTAATCAAAAAAAAATATTTTAATATGAAATTCCACCATGAATTGACAGTTTCAAAATTAGAAACATTTACGGGGTGTTTGACATTGCATAAACGGTACAATTATAATGAATTATATTTTAAAAAAAAAAAACTCTAATGTTATAAATATTTATACAAATTTAAAAAATAAATGAATAAAATAAAATAAAAACAATCAGAGGAATATGTAAATAAAATAGCCCGTTTCAAATATTCAATTTAAAATGTATAACCAACTTGAAAAAGTATACTCAAGTATACCGTAGCCATACCACCGATACACGCCACTGGTCATTAGCCTCTCCGGGGCCTACGAGTCCAAAGGTATTCATAATAAGAAAATAATACGCAAACTGCGGACAACAGCTCTATCAAATATTTACATTACGTGGATAATTTAAAATATTTAGGAATCATCATTGATAAATTCCTGAGATGGGAAGAACACCTCAACTCAACTGCCACAAAAGTCACTCACCTTTTCATGACTATTAGAAATGTTCTACATGTAAAAGATCTAAAATCAATATATTATGCCATGTGTAATTCTTTACTTGAATATGCATCCTTAGGATGGGGCGGTTGTGCCAAAACAATTTTGGACCCCAGAAATCATTAATAATAGCAATCCTTAAAAAAACCGTTAATGAATTATTATAGTTCTTGATGTCAGACAATAAAGTATATCAGGAAAATTGTATTGCACGCACATAAACAACGACGCCACTACCCATCTATCGACCACTATCAGGACACCAGACACTCAAGGAGTAATCCAATAGTTTCAACAAAAACCATGACATCCCTTGCTCAGACAACTTTCATACTCGCAACCGAAATTGTTCAACATAATACCCGATACATGAAGAATGAAAAGTACAAACGTCCTGCGTAAACTGATGAATGTTTGGCTTCTCCATTTAGGGAGGGTCAGTAGCGAACATAATATGTACACTTTTAAATAAACTCAATTTTTTAAAATTACTTTATGGATTCTTTTATAATCCTTTACCTGTCTAGGACTTATAAAAATATCCTAGGAATTGTATAATACCCTTCATCTTTTTTATATAACTAGTACTGCGGCGCTTTGGCTTTATTCCTATTGCCATCTCGTGGTTTGATTTACTTGACTGAATTTGTTACATTATTTGTGCTCTTTGGGAAAAGACCTTATATTATTTTCTAGATATATTATATTACAATACTATGTGAATACTAGCTTTTTTCCCGTCTATTTTTGTATAATGGCATTTAATATGAACTAAACTTGTCAATTTGACTGTCCTAAAACGGGATTTGTTCCCAGTTGGGCAGTCAAAGCTTTCTTAAATGTTTTTTTGTTAAATAATTATAGTATATTTCTGAGGCGGGTGCAGGTACCGCCGCCCCGGGAACCATTCATTGGATAACCAGCACCTCCGCCATAGGTCAACCCAAGTGGTACGTTACGGTAGGTGACTTAGCAGAGGTGGCCGAGTTCACGGGGCGAAGTTTGTCCAGATCTTGACGGCGGATGCGTCTGCCCGCCAACTGCGAGGCGCGCCGGATCTGGAGAGGCCGATTGAGGGAGGCTCTCTTGCGACGCAGTGGGAGGGATGGATTCATACGTCCGTCACTCCGGGACACACTGACCTCTAATTATTTGACCATTCTAAGACCCTCCATGCAGTATCCTCGATATAGGGAATATCGTATTGCACTCGCGGCGATGGCAACGCAAACATGGCGTGAACGAGTCAATTTGAATTACACTGTGGTAGTGTTGGTACTAAGATCCCGTTATGGGCCGTTGCTCTCAATTATCATGGTTATAATCCAAAACTTAAGAAGTGGGTAGGTGTTCGCATACATTAAAAACAATTTATTAATAATTAACGAGTTAATTATGTTAAAACATACAAATAACAGAGTTAATGCCCGGCTTTGCCCGGGTTTTAAAACCATTTCATGTTTTTTTAAATTGATACTTAAGTGAAAAAGAATATTATACTGTTTTATTTTTGAGAGTAAAAGACATTTTAAAGTTCAATAGTTAATTGTCGACGTGACTGTACAAGTTGTGATCTAGAAATTATATAAACAAAAATCTGCGCAAATTTCACGACGCCAGAGCTCACAGTTTGCGATTTTTTGTTGTTGTTGTCAGGGTTTGTCCCGCACAACCTGAACTAAATGACACATACATAACCTACTAGCCTACACAAACAGTAGTCGGCCTCTGTGGTTGGGCGGTTATGATCGTTCGCTACGAATCGGGAGGCCGCGGGTTCTAATCCCGGCTGCGAAAGTAAATTTTATTTGATTAAATTGTGTTATTTCACAATTTACTCATTTAAAACGACGTGAAGTATATTTGCGCACGTTCCAGAGTGGAAGATGCTCTCAGTATCGCCCTGGTGAAAGACCACCGTTCAGAATCGAAATATTGCTTGAAAAGGCTTTAGCCGTGTTTGGTGACCAGATCTGAATAGCCAGGTAATTCCCCACCTTCCTTCTTCCCCATCTCATACCCTCTGTCAATACCTTCAGCCTCGCAACATACCCCAATTGGGGATGCCATAGTCTCACTGGCTCCAGACGGTTGGGGGCAGTTGGGACTCTTGTGTGGAATCACATAAAATTTTTAAAAAAACACAAGTAAACCTTTTTCCTTGTTATATGAATACCGCACAGGAGTCCCAACTGCTCCCAACCACCTGGAGCCAGTGAGACTATGGCATCCCCAATTAGGGCATGTTGTGAGGCTGAAGGTATTGGTGAGGGGAAGAGGAAGGTGGGGAAATACTTAGCTATTCAGATCTGGTCACCAAACACGGCTAAAAGCCATTTCAAGCAACGTTTCAATTCTGAATGGTGGTCTTTCACCAGGGCGATACTGAGAGTATCTTCCACTCTGGAACGTGCTCAAATATACTGTACATTATTTTTAAATGAACTAATTGTGAAACAGCACAAATTAATTATATAAAATTTACATACGCACGCCGGGATTTGAACCCTCGATCTTCGGATTCGTAGTAGTCTTACCCCTCGGGGTAAGACTACTTAAAGCGGGGGAACTCACTCCTGACATCGATGCTATATATACCATAGATTTAGTATTAATCGTGCCAGTCTGACGATGCCCGTGATAGGATGAAATCGGTCCGGTCGAAAATAAATAAATGATAAAGTTACAAAGGTTTTTTTAATTTAAAAAAAAATCGTTTTAATATGGAATTCCGCCATAAACTGACAGTTTCAAAATTATAAATTACACAACCTGACCTAACCTATACAAACATAACATGTTTTTTATTGCTCCTAAAATTTATAAATGACTATCTACAGAACATAAATGTCCAAACATATCGTCTGAGGGCGAGAGGGACGTCGGAGCGGATTTATTTATTATTTTGAAATATTGATAGTATTATTACGTAATAAGATAAACATAATGTTTTTAAATAGAAAAATATTTATTAAATATTTTATAATAGGCTTAGCATTTATCAAAATCTAATCAGAAATATTACTTTTTCTGACCGTCCCATTGTGTGTTTTACAAAATATTTAAAATATAAATATGATTTTTAAAGTGGACAAACATATTTGTAATCCTTTCTCGTTACGTTTTTGTAAATAAACGTAACCAAAGATTTATAATCCGCATAAATTAAAAAAAAAAAACAAAAATTAAAGTTACGTAGTGTTTATGAAAATTTTAATTTACAAACTGTTCTTTTTTTTAATTTAACTCAACGACATGTTAAAGAAAAACCTTCACAGCATTTTTTAAGGATATTCAACTTTTTAAATGTTTTTGTAAAACATTCGTAGAACGGTCAGAAATGTGTAATATTTCTGATTTTATTTTGATAAATGCTAATCCTATGCAAAATAAAAAAAAAACGTAATAAATATGTTTCTCTTTAAAAACACAATGTTTATCGTATTGCACAATAATATTATCATTATTTTGAATTAATAAATAATAACTCTCCGACGTCCCTCACCTCGTTAAACGCATACAAAAATGTAAAAAAAAAACTGGATTAAAAACAAAGATATCAAACAACCTTTTCCTGCTATAATTGTACATTTTCCCCAATTTCCCTTCTTTTTTATAATTTTATTTTTCTTAAGCAACTTCCAATTTTTATTTAACTTACCTTCAACATCCATATATTAATAAAAATATACTGCAACTAACTGATACCAGGTATACCCACGCACTGGCCTTTTGATTTTTTGCATTATATACATTACACGTAGGTTTATGTGCGTGTCTTCAGATGTATATATAATTGAATGTTAAAAAAAAATGTATATATAAAAAAAAAACAGAAACGATACGTGTGTAGAAATATTATACTAAAAAAATCTTATCAAACGGTAAAAAAAACTCAAGACAAAGTCCAATAAAGTTGGTCGAGCATCTTTAAAAACAAAAAAAAAACAGTTAGTTAGAGATGGTTAAAAGCGTACGCGATATGCGTACACATGCACGAAGCAGTTTTTAAAGGAATAAAACTTGTTTTTTTAAATATACGTTACTTTTATTTAGACACGACCGTGACGCGTATCTATAAAAATTTCAAATAGCTAAAAAGTGACGCAGGTATCAGTATGCAAATTCCGCAAGTACAAGGGTCACGACTGCTCGCACCTTCCGGAGACACTCGTGGAATGCTTTCAGGCTGAAGGGAACCGGGGAGGGATGTACTCGTAGACGGGCGAGAGGAAGATTGGGAATTTTCTGGCGATTCGGATCTGGTCACCAAAGTTGACCAAGGACATTTCCAGGAAAGTTTTATGTACAATAATATTGAGGTTTTTATTTGATACTACTTTGGAATAAAGTTATGAAGTTGTGAATTCTTGCTTGTCGTTCGGGTGCCGTAATTGATTTGAGAGCGAAAGTAATGCCTTGTGACGGATATTACTTTCTCTGAAGAAAGAAACTTTAATTTGAAAATTTCATTCCATACGAAATATTTATTTTTTCAAACTAACTAAATAACCATCACGCCGTTTCTCCGCAGAGGTGGGCACAAGGGACGGACTGCCAAACAACTCGATATTGGCAGACACTTCTTGCTTCATTCACATTCATCGACATGGCCTGACGCAAGTATTTGATTCACTTGATCGCGAATCGACTTCTACTTCGATTCACATTCGGGTCATATATTCTTCTTACACTCCTTTCTTCGTTCATTCGCTCTATATGGCCAAACCATCTAAGCGTCCCTTTCTTAATCTTACAAAATATATCTAAATAATAAAGTAATTAAGTAGGTACCTACTTTTATTTTCCATTTTGAAAATATTCTACCCAAACAAACCTTCTTTTGATTATGTAATCTGTGGCTAACCAGAGTGATATATCTATGGGCTAACCCCAATAGCAACAGAGTTACATATTGTATTTCATTCAAACTACTCTCTAAACCTTCCGGCACTAATAACGACAAACTGCGCTATTTTCAGCGAAACCGGTCGAGTAATTTTCGAGAACAAACCGAAGACAAACAGAAAAAATATTAATTTTTATATACAGATTGAACGATTGTTAAAACTGCTGTGAGCCAGTGGGACGATGGCATCTTAAATTTAAAGGATGCTGTCAGCTGATGGGAAGATTGGGAAGCGGTCGCTAAACGCAAAATGGTCTATAGCTCAGGTGAATCTGTGTTGAGAGCGTTCAAGGCGGGCGCAGGACCTTCAAAAATACTACCAGTCATCATAAACTAAACGAGAATTTCAGATAAATCCGAGGTCAAGTGCTTAGGACGCATCATAACAGCGGGGTTCAAAGGTGATGCACATATTCATTAGAGCAAACGTGATTTCTCGAAGATCCATCGAGCGTAGCCCAGAAGCAAAAAGGAAACACGCGAGGAGAAGAAACCAAAATAAGGAATGCGAGGGGCGAGCTTAGGCAGGTCACTGTCATTAGATTTGCGAATAAATGCATCCAGACCGTCTGCAGGCAACTCGATTTGCGCTGCAAAGAATTAGTATTTACTCTTCGAAAGTCAAATCTGCTGATGATCAACTCGTCATTTTTACTATTGTGCGGAATTTGTGGCTATCTCTTTTATTTCCGTAGCTGTAGAACAGATTCCGAACTAATCCAAACAGCCAATAAGTAAAACAGTAAATATCTCCCCGAGATCTGGAATAAACATGAATTTAAAAAAAATCATGACATGACGAACAAGAGTTGCAACGACCCGGAGCCAGTAACAGTTATATCAATGGCTCCGAAGAAACTTGGGAACGAATTTTAAGCATATAGTTTGACTAAATATCAGTGTTGGTATTAAAACTTAATTTTGATCCGCTGGCATCGTTTCCGATAGTCTCAGCATCGCCCTGGTGAAAAACGATCATTCAGAAACGAACAGTTGCTTGAAATGGATTTAGCCGTGTTCGGTGACTAATATCTGAAAGAGCAGGTACTTCGAAACCTTCTCCTTTTACATATCTTTCCTTCTACCTCAGAACATATTCAATATGGTTGGGATGACATATGGGCCCTTTACACGACACATATTTCCATATGGATCTCCATACGGAAGCCACACGGGGACCAACATGGAAAATCTTTGCTTTATACGATCATTATTTTAATACCTACGATTTTATACATTTATTTATTTATATCTGTATATTATACAGCACCATTTGACATAATATGTTACAAGTATAATAAAGGTGCTTTGTATAGTGTTTTATAATGTGGAGTGTAAGGTAGGTTTGAAGAGGTGATACTGTGAATGGAGTGTTATACTCGTATGTGTCGGGACCACCACACTAGCTACCAGTGTTCACGTGGATGTGTTAAATATGGTAAATCACATATTTTTCTAGATTAATTGTAGATATCAAATTTACAGTTAGTAGTTGTTTCAGCATGGTGGGCATGCAATTATAAAGTTTGATTTCGTAATACTCAAAGTGTTTTTGCCCGTGTGAGGTGTGTGTGCTATCGGGATATTCAGGGTTTTATTTGTCGAGGACCTGGTTTTTATTGCGGTTTGAGGTTGCATTGGAATATGAAGTTTGTGTTGGAAGAGGTGTAGTAATACAGATTTGGCTTATACTTTGTCTAATTGTCGTGAAGTGTTTTGAAAATTTCCCCGGAGTCTGTGTAGAACGGTACTTGAAGGATGAGTTTAATTGTCGCCTTTGTTATTATTATTATTATTTTTTTTTATTTAATATGATAATTTTTTTTTACAGAGAGTATATAAATAAGACATGATTCATATAGTGTAACAAAAATATAATATAGCTATTCCTCACCATAAAGAAACAAGGTTCTTGTGTTTGGTGTGATTTTGGTGTGATGCATTATATTTTATTATTTATATTTTCTGTTAACTCTTGTGAATTTTATTTAATTTTTATTATTTCTCATACTGAAAATTTGCTATTTTTCAGATAATTACTATTATGTAAAAGCCATCCGGGCTTCGATTCCGATTCTTTTAAATGATAAGACACTGTCCTTATCCTTGGGCGTAAAGAAAGACTATTTGCTCAACTGCGGGGTCGGTTCTCTCGGATGGCAGCTGTCATCCAACGAATGACATTCTTTAAAAATATCGATATTTGCGTAGTTTTAACAATATTACCGTAAGTATTGGCTTTAAACATTATTAGTGAGTTATTTGTCACATAATAATGCTATTAAATTAGCCGAATTAACGAAATTGCGATGTTTGTAAATTACCTATGTCAAAAGCACGAAATGTCAGATAAAAATGATTAAAATTCTAAAAATTATAATAAACTACACGTGTTAAGTATGTGTGATGTACATAGAATTTTAAATAATACTGTGATATCAAACCACAAACATTAAAAATGTTTCGTCATTGACGTGGAATTGGAACCGCAGTTAAGCAAAATGTCTTTAACCCCAAGGAAAATGATAATCCTTAAAAAGAATCGGAATCGGGAAAAAAATACTTATCTATCACAACTAAATAAAATGAAAATATACGCGAAATCCACAATAACCAAACAGAAATTCCCATAATAATATCTTCACTGGGATTTCCCGTGCACAGGATTTCATTTACAGAATAAGTACTCGATGAAAAAAATAAAAATAATTATAAGGGGAGTTGTTTTAAGTGCAGTTGAGTGGTTTCGGTGTTAGTCTGTATTTGATGTTAATATATTTTCCATTTCAGATCTCCCTATGTAACGTATCCAGTGTTTTAAATGATTTTTAAATTTATTACGGCGGTTGTGATTTTTATAGGATAGTGGGATTTTATTGCAGAGTTTAGTATTATAGTATAAAAAATGTTGTGTTTGTGGTTCCTTGTTGTATGTGTTTTTGACTCTGAGATCTAGCGTTTCCAATGTGTGTGATTGTTGTTATTTGTTGTTTTTCGTATTTATGAATGTAAAATAGTATTGTTTTATTGACATAATGTTAAGTTTGTCGAAGATTTCGTCAGTGGTAGTTCTTACAGAGACTTTGTATAATTTTCACGATGGCTTTTTGTGTTCTAATGAGTAAACTAAGAATATTATCATTAGCACTGCCCCATCCGATAATACCATATTCTAATAATGATGGCAGAGAGCAATGTAGATCTTAATCAAATATTTTGTTTAAATGTATATATATGCATATATATATATATTCCAAAATAACAAACACCCGATGACAGTTGTCAAATATTCCGCGAAAAGCTGCACGAAATTCTATAACAAAAATTGAGCAAGTCATATTTTTCATTCGGAAACCATATTATAATATATGGAAAAACGAGCTGCACAAAAAACGGATGAACGAAGGCGTTGTGTAAAGCGTCCAATAGTGCCAATAGATCCGGACGGTTTGAGCAGTTGGGACTCTTGCGCGGTAGTATCATAAAAAATAATAAATAACTATAACTTTGGCAGTGGCTTCACATGTTTAAAACACGTTCCTTGGTCAATGCAATAAATACATAATAGCGTTGGAGCTGCGACAAAATTTAATTACGTATCTATTTAATTTCAATATGTTAAAAATAGAACACAAATTTATTACTTTTTACAACAAAAACATCATACTTTGTATGTTGTAAAAACAGCACATACATCTACAACGTAAACACGTCGATAAATCTATTTCTAATGCTATCAGATTCCTGAGTCGCATGTGTGGTAAAAACTGAGTACCTGAGATCAGAAAATATGTAAATATGCCAAAATTATCGAAGAAAACAACAATCCACAATGGAGTGCTGATACCAACCCTGATGTATGGCAGTGAGGTATGGAACTGGCAGACGAAGGATGAAAGTATACTGAATGCTGTAGAAATAAGATCCCTGAGACGTATGCGTGCTAAAACCATGCTGTTACCAACCCTGATGTATGGCAGGGAGGCATGGAACTGGCAGAGGAAGGATGAAAGTAGACTGAATGCTGTACAAAGGAGATCCCTGAGACGAATGTGTGCTAAAACCACGCTGATACCAACCCTGATGTATGGTAGGGAGACATGGAACTGGCAGAGGAAGGATGAAAGTAGACTGAATGCTGTACAAAGGAGATCCCTGAGACGAATGTGTGCTAAAACCACGCTGATACCAACCCTGATGTATGGCAGGGAGACATGGAACTGGCAGAGGAAGGATGAAAGTAGACTGAATACTGTACAAACGAGATCCCTGAGACGTATGTGTGATAAAACCGTGCTGTTACCAACCCGTATGGCAGTGAGGCATGGAACTGGCAGAGGAAGGATGAAAGTAGACTGAATGCTGTAGAAATGAGATCCCTGAGGCGTATTTGTCCTAAAACCACGCTGATACCACTCTGATGTATGGCAGTGAGGCATGGAACTGGCAGAGGAAGGATGAAAGTAGACTGAATGCTGTAGAAATGAGATCCCTGAGGCGTATTTGTCCTAAAACCATGCTGATACCACTCTGATGTATGGCAGTGAGGCATGGAACTGGCAGAGGAAGGATGAAAGTAGACTGAATGCTGTAGAAATGAGATCCCTGAGGCGTATTTGTCCTAAAACCATGCTGATACCACTCTGATGTATGGCAGTGAGGCATGGAACTGGCAGAGGAAGGATGAAAGTAGACTGAATGCTGTAGAAGGCAACATGGCCACTAAAAAGCGAATGGAATAGGTACTTCAGGTCATCATTAATAAAAGTGTAAATAAAATAGATTGGAACAACAAGTGTGTGTTTAGACAGAGTTATAAAGAGTCGGGGACGCCTTCTGACTCTCGTGAAGGCACGGCACGATCAAGTGAATCAAAGAAGAAAAGTGCATGAATGTAAATGCTGCAATGAATGTGTCAAAACCAAATTATACGGCGTTCAATCCTCAATGGGAGAATGAATCCATCAATAAAATAGAAGAAAAGTTTTCACAAATGTGGATGAAGCAAAATACTGCATGCCAAGACGTCCGAAGAAGAGATGGCACGATCAAGTGAAACAAATACTAGAGTCGGGAAAATAACAGAAGAGTAACTATGCAAGAAGTGTGTTGTGTCGCGAACCACCTTATTATTGAGCACAAGTCAAGAATTAAAGTCTGACTGAAAGAGGTCAATGAAACAACCTTAAAAACGACATAGAAGACGCACCTAATTAGGTGGCATCAAAGTAAATAACTAGTTCGCCTCAGCACAGGACCCCCTAGTGAGGTTTGAGTGACTAAGAAAAAACATTAAACACTTAACAAAACTATTATTCTGTAAACATTTTTATACTTCCACCATATTTTTAAATTTCACATGCTTATTTATACAGTCGCTCAAAAAAATCCTCTCTGCCTACCCCTGCGGTGAAAGGGAGCGATTGTTAGTTAGTTATTTTAATCCGAGTCCAATTAGATTCTGATAAAATCGAACTAAAAAACTGACCCGAGGGCATTGACCGCGAAAATATAGAAAAATGTTTGCAATAACATTGTTGAATCAA
The DNA here is from genome assembly GCA_022606495.2 of Halesus radiatus. NCBI lineage: Eukaryota > Metazoa > Arthropoda > Insecta > Trichoptera > Limnephilidae > Halesus > Halesus radiatus. The sequence goes on from JAHDVE020008269.1 coordinate 45,080, forward strand.
CGAAAAAGAAATGTCGCTTTAGAAATAACACCAAAATGTGTCATTTACACTTGTACGCATTCTGTTCAATCCATTTTAATAGTAGATTAATGATAAAATAAATCTATTTTCCATCAATTTCCATAGTGGTACGATTCCCTTAGTTTCGTCCTGTGAAAGACCACCACATTTAATCGAAACGTTGCTAAAAATAGTTTTAGTAACCAGATCTGAATAGCCAGATCCTTCCCCACCTTCCTCTTGACCATCTCCTTTCTTTCCCCACTCCGTACAGCCTCACAACAAACGAAATCCTAGGGTATAGGAGATGGTTTGACACCCCCAGATAGGACGATGATATGGTGCGAAGCTGAAGGGTGTAGAGTGGGGAAAACAAGGAAATAGAGAAGAGGAAGGTTAGGAAGTAATACCTGACTTCGATTTTAGACAGAGGTCTCTCATCGGGGCGATACTGAATGTAATCCACCAACTGTTTTGACATTATCTCACTAGACAATACTGCATTCCAACAGCTGTATTTAAATGCCAATTAAATTCAATATAACAGCATTAATTGCAGGGATTACGTTTATCGGTCACTTTTGGCGTTTGTTTTGAATGTCAAAACACAGCGTTTGCAAGCAAACAAAGATCTCTTTGTTTGCTACCAAACTCTAAAATTAGTATCACAAATTTTCCAAACAGAAACGTAGTAGTAATTTCGATAGAATAGCTTTAAATTTTTCGCCGACTGTAGTGCCGACAATTCACTTTTATAACAACCACACGAGCGTGACGGATCTTGTACATTTTCTAGAACAAAATTCACATAATTTAACAGCTGAAAATGTTTGGTTTCAGGCCATGACAGAAGACTCAAAGTAGTATGTCAGATTAACATTAACCCCAAAAATGTCACAACATTCTATAACGTATTTCACTGATTTTACGCCATTCCACGGCGTGAAACTGTCACAAAACATAGATTGAACCTTCACCTAGCCATTACGGTCGTCACTGATCACTTATTTCACAATATTTACGAGTAATTGCGCATCTGCGGGACGACAATTTTTATGAAAATTCTACTTTGACTGACGAATCGCAACTAGCTTCATTGTGGTATACGGCGAATCTAGACGTCACTAGGGGGAGCGAGACAGAGCTATGTGAGAGAGGGAGATAAGACATTCGATCGGTATTGCCAGTGAGAAATAATAAAATAAAAGTATGCTAAATTATATCAATTTTTTTAATATAATAATATTTGAGGAAAGTAAAAAAATATTTATAGCAGATGAAGGATTACTAGGTTTTTCTTGTACGAATTTACAGTTATTTTACCAGATACGAATCTTTTTGAAAAGAATTTACATCGAATTATTTTAGCCGAAAATCTTTCCTATTTAGAACGAATGAATCCTACACAAGGTACTGAAAGTACATTCTACTCTGTAACTAGTTACATATACACAAAGTTAATTAAATATTATTTTGTGTTCGCCACTTTATTAACCGTTAAAGTGCGGTGCAGCGCCATGGCGCTGCAAGTATTAGCGACGAAATTTAAACACGCTCTAATACTGAAATTGCTAGAAGTCTTTCCAATCTAAAAATAGTTGGAATCATTACAAATTAATTTATATACCCCCGATTTATTTAAAACATTATCTTTTTCTTTGTCACTTAAAACATAATTTTTTTAAATTTATTATTAGTATAAAAAGCTGGTTGGATAGTATACTTGACATTATTATTTTTTAGTATTCTATATATTCTTGATGTATACGTTTTAGTGCTGTACTGATTTTGCAAGTAAACAGCTATTGATAATTTGTGTTATTACTAAATAAATATGATATTAACTAACTATGCAATAACTTGGACAAATATCAACCAAACTTAATGATTCTTTTTTATATTAAACGTAAAAATAATTGTATCCCACGCATCTAATAAAAAAACTAAAACTACTAAATATATAGAGAAAAAAAAAATTAAAATTACGTCGCTTAACGATTGTGTTTTTCCGTGAAAGGTGATGTAGTCCCGTCATACAGCGGGCGCATATGAGGAATATTCACTTTCTATTCGCATTCTATTATTGCGATGGACAATAATCGCACTTCCGTCATCATCCATAATGTCGCTGTTCTTTGACGCATCGTCCGCGATAGTACTATGATCCGACATGGTGAAATATATCGTTTTAATTTATTATAACAGGACAAACAATATATATAGTATAGGAGATATACGCCAACTGCAATACACCGCTCTCAAATGGAACACCTGCTCTTGTAAGGATCAACAAACGCATATTAGTCTTAGTCCGTCTTCAATGCTGCGGCGAGAATGATATTTGGTGAATCTAAATATTGTCATATAACCCCACTTCTAAGGCATCAGCTTCATTGGCTTCGATGCCCTGAAAGAATAGAGTTCAAAATCTGCTTACTGACCTTCAAAGCATTGCAGGGAATGGCGCCAGCCTATATATCTGAACTATGCATCCGACAGGACTTAAGTGATAGACAGCTTACTCTGAGGTCGGCAGATCTAGATGCTACTAATCGTCTAATTGAACATTCAAGCTCAAATCGAGCCGTCATTTGGAATAAACTTCCCCCAGCTCTTACTAATATCCAGAAATTGACTGAATTTAAACGGGCTTTAAAAACAAACTTATTTAAAAAATCCTTCTCAATTATAAATTTTAATTTCTTTTCAATTTATTATAAAAAGTCATTTCCTCGAGCCTCTGGTAGTTGTTTGGTTTCGGTTTCCTCCGTATATATATTTTCTAAAAAAAAAAAAAATTATGTGAAGTCCGTTATTGCTGAACATAACCTGACTCCTGTCTTAAAATGTTACTATTTTTGTAGTAATATTGTGAATGTGTTATTTTTGTATAGCCATATGTATACTGTATAATATTTTGTAATTTTTTAATGAATATGCACCTAGGGAGTACTGTAGGAGTAGTATTAAGAATAAGTAAGAATGTATGTAATATGTTAAGAATGTATAAATAGAATGTAAAAGGACCACTGTAGGATACCACTGAATGGAGTTATTTAATCATTTTTAAGTTTATTTATAGTAAAGCGCACTTGAAGTGAAATAACACAAAACTGCGCTATATAAATGCTTTTTTATTATTATATACTGAAGAACGCAGCGCCTAAGCGCTTCGTCGCAATTTTCGTCGCTAACGCTTGCAGCGCCATAGCGCTGCACCGCACTCTAACGGTAAGTACTCCTATATCTACATACTCCTGCGTTACATTATTTGTGCTCTGTGGGAAAAGTTGTTAACTGGTTTAAAAACCCTAACCGAGGAGAGGAAAAGGGAAAACCATTTGATTATAAACAATTAACTAAAGTTAATTTATGCAATTACTGAATAAAATATATTTAATATCACATTAACTATTAGGGCTGCATCCCTGAGTTTGGTCGTCGGCTCATAAAGCTGAGTGAGACGTAACTCAATCTTATCAATATTACTCAATAATATTATCTTTTTTTTTAATACTCAATTTTAAACGCACTTTTTTCCTAATAGCACCCACCAACCAGTACCTATCAAACACATATACATAATTGTTAACTCTATAATATTTGTTTTTCTCATCTCTTCTTCATAAGTACTTAACTATTATACTATAATTACTCTATACTCTTTTTTTCTTTTCTCTTTGAGCTTAACTATTATTGTATATTAACTATTATACTATACTTAAATTATCTGATATACACAATTGTTTTTTCAATTGAACAATTGTATCCTTAATAATTATACTTTTTTCTAGATTTATTATATTACCATACTATGTGAATACTAGTTTTTTCCCTTCTATTTTTGTATAATGGCACTTAATATGAACTAAACTTGTCAATTTGACTGTCCTAAAACGGAATTAGTTCCTAGTTGGGCAGTCAAAGCTTTCTTTAATGTTGTTGTTAAATAATGTGTGTTTCAAACAAATAAATATTGTTATATTATTATTATTACTACCTACTAAATTGTGCCATTACAGTTGGCCCCCTGACAGTTGATTCCCCCGACAGTTGATCCTTCCGACAGTTGATCCCTCCTTAAAGGATTGTTTCTACTGTACGTCCCCATTTGTAAAATAAGTAATGCAAAGAGGATATGCGGTCGTATAACAAAAGTCGGTATTCTTATATCTGCAGACGTGTATTTTTGATATGTGTAGTTTGTGGTATTCTTGTTTAATATTATGTTGGTGAACGTCGTGATTACAGTTTAGTTTTATATTTGCGTGAACATGGCATTAAATCGTATTTAAAATAGTGTCTGTTAGCAGTCCACAATGGAGTGCTGATACCAACCATGATGTGTGGAAGTGAAGCATGGAACTGGCAGAGGAAGGATGCAAGTAGACTGAATGCTGTAGAAATGAGATCTCTGAGGCGAATGTGTGCTAAAATTATGAATGATCGTGTGAAAAATGTGGAGATTTACAAAGAATGATTGGGTATACAGAGCGGATGAACGAAGGAAGGGAGTATAAGGAGAATATAAGACGCGAATGTGAATGGAAAAATAAAGGGACGCCATGGGGACACGTCTCGATCAACTGAATCACATACTTGAGTCGGGTCAGAAGTCAGAATAACATGAAGGAAGAATTGTTTTCTAAGTCCGAGTTGTTTTGCGGTCCGACCTCTCTGTCCGTCCTCTCTGCGGAGAAACGGCGTGATGGTTAGTTAGTTAGATATTTTTTTTTATCTCGTGGCTGTGAATAATCTAAAACTGTGTTACTGACGCGTCCCGGTAAATATCTTTAACGTGTGTGCCAATGGCAAGCCAAAATGTTACGCAGGACCCTGTTTTGAATTATCTGTACCTGAGATATCATTTTCTTGGCAGCGAAGCCCCAGGTACTCGGGAGATAGAGCGAGTGGGAATGAATCATAGGATATTACAATGATTGCAGTATAGAGGTGGGAGGCAAATCGATTTACAGGGGGGGGGGGGGGGGAATATAAAGCAAAACATATTTGTAATTTTTTTAAATACTTATTTTTACGGTTTTCGATTTTCCGTAGCTGGGAATACATAAAACAAATCCTGAGCAAGATGTTTTTATATAAAAAAGTCAATTTGTCAAAAAGTGGTCTGTTGCACAAACCAGTAATGGGGTGGCGAGTTTGATCTACAAAGTTATGTGTGCAGTCTGGGATCGGTACCGTAAGTAACATAACTCTGCCAGTCAGACGTAAACTTTCTGATGTATTCCTTTTGTACAAAATTATACATGCATCAATTGATACACCAAACATTTTATCACAAATCAACTATAATAAAATTAACCATATGAAATAATTGTCTAAAACCTAAAAGGGTTATTATGAAGACCATTTTAAAATATGTAAAATGTTAAGAACTAAATAAAAAAATATGTATTATTTTTATAAACAATAATTATTAATCTAAAACACTCATCCAAATTGAAAAAAAACCTTCCGAGCAAAGATAAATGTCGCCGGCAGGACTCGAACCCGCACCCTTCTAATGTCCGGTTAGATGCTCTACCGTTGAGCTACGTCGGCTTATCGCAAACCCTTTACTCGGAAGGTTTTTTTTTTCAATTTGGATGAGTGTTTTAGATTAATAATTATTGTTTATAAAAATAATAATTGTTACCCTTTTGCGCTATGCACAAAAATCTTGTCTTAAGTTTTTAAGAACTTTAGTTTATCAATTAATAAAAAAATATGTATTGAAACTAAATTACAAAAAAAAACATATAATAAAAATAGATTTGTATAGCGCCGTTTTGTGAAAAATTACCTCAAGTGCGCTGTACATAATTTACTTTTATTTTTTTAATAGTTTCCATATAATTTTGACATTTTAAGGTAAGGTATAAAAATACATGTAGGTACATTATAGAATTTTTTTCATAGTCCTCCTCACTAGGAGACCCTGTGATGAGACGGACCAGGTTTTGCATAAAGGGGTTTCAGCGACTTCTACATTTCAACTTCAAGGTTAGGGTAGGGTCTTTCCAGTAATTTCTATGACGTTTTTTTTGAGAATCGTAGTCAGTTCTTGTTCTGGTATTTCCTTAAGCCAAGTTTTGATGGACTTAATGCAATTATTGATTGAATTATTACTTTTTTGATATTAAGTGGGAGTCGCCCTTGAGGTGATTTTTCACAAAAACGGTGCTATACAAATCATCCAAGTATTATTATTATTATTATTATATAATTTTACAGCTAAAAATTCAGAGCTTCTTTGTCCAAAAGTAGTATCATACTTAGATAGATTTAGCTTGTCTAGTTGTTTTGTTCTGGTATTATGATCATGAAGAGTCATAGCCATTTTCTCATTTTTAAGATGATTAACTAGAATATTTTTGGCAAAGATTTTTTGGATACTTGGAACGTTGAAATGTTTAAATTGACGTCCTTATGGGGACCTTGAAAATGGTCTTTATGATGCATTTCTGGGTTGTATTTAATGGTTTCATGTAATTTGATGCAGCTGAGCCCCGTCCCAAAATTCCATATTCCAAATGAGAGTGGCATAAAGCATAATAAAGTCTATTTAGATCCTCTATTGGCAACATATTACTTCATATTCTCTATCTAATTATGTACAAACAGATACAGAAAAACATACTTACCTGCACCTGGCAGGTCGCTTCACATGAACACAGTTTTATTACAAAATTTATTTATAGAGATGATAGTTTTACAGTTGCTATTGTATCCTCCCTTTCTATTGATGTTACATTTATTAGAAGATTGGTGGCACAAGAAGAGTTGGTATTTATTGAAATTCTTATAATTTAAGGGACTGGAGAACTAACTAACTAACCATCACGCCGTTTCCCCATCTTGGCAAACACTTATAATACAACGTCCCATACATTCTCCTCTGTTATTCCGACTTCTGACATGGCCCGACTGTAAGGCTGTAAGACTGGAGAATATTTATAAAATGACGAAGTTTTTAATAGATATTTGATTTTTTTTTTAGATATTTAGTTATATACAGTGTTGCGGGCTGAGGATGAATTTGCGCAGTGATGCGTGAATTTTTTTTACTTTTTCTATAGGTGACTTTAGGTAAGCACTAACCGGCTAACCTAGCTAAGCAATTTACGTATCCATTTCTTCCATTTATGGATACGATTGTCTGAAAAGATGAATTTTAAGTTTAGCTCTGAATTCTGTCGAGTCTTTGATAATTCTTAAGTCATGCGGCAGTTCATTCCAGGCTTTAGGTCCTGACACTCCGAAAGCACGATCACCGAACTTAGTATTAGGTGTGCGCTTTGGTTCCTTCAACCTGCCGATAGCTGATGACGCTGCTGACCTAAGGGTGGACTGCCGTGAGTTGGTATTTCCGGGAATACACAATTCCGATAAGTAAGCGGGAGCCATGAGCCATTTTATGTGAAAACTAAACATGTTGTGATTAGAGGAAAGGCTGCGCGGCCTGTTTCATACAAAACTTAATTTTGATAATAAAAAATACTCTACTACCAAAATATAATGAAATCTCTATATACAAAAACGAATGTTTATCTGTCCGTCTGTCTGTCCTCGATTTTCTCGAAAATTTCTAGACTGGTTTTGCTGAAAATAGCACAGTTAGTTCTTATCAGTGCCGGGAATGTTTAGAGAATATTTTGAATGAAATTCAATATGTAAAACTGTGCTTATAACATTTTAAAATTAGTATGAAAAACATCGAACCCGCCATGATGTATTGAGGTTAGCCCATAGATATACCACTCTGGCTAGCCACAGATTACATATTCAAAAGAAGAAGGTTTGTTTGGGTAGAATATTTTCAAAATGGAAAACACAAGTAGGTACCTACTTAAAAATAAATTGTTAGTTCTTGAATGATTGTTAAGTAATCGATTTAAACTTAAATAACTCGTAATCAAAAACTAAAAGTTATTGGCTTTGGTGTGTGTGGAAGCCAATCGTAATCATCGCGATGGTTGCGATTGCGAATTGTAAGTTTAACCTGCGATTATTACGAAAGGAACAATTAAATTATTATTAAATTATCAGGAAAGGAACAAGACAGTGAAGGGCAAGAAAGCGACTCACCAATTCACTCACTGCACATGTGGTCTTCACTTGTGTTTCTATGGTTAATCTGCGTTGTGCGCAAAGTTCAGCGGCGGCGATTCGAATCGTTGGCGGAACTTCTTTATCGTCGGCGGTTATAATTGTACTGTGGCGGTAGGTCAAAAAGGGGGTAAGCGGGGTAAGGGAGATGCACATAACCGCATCCATTATTTGGAATCCAAGTAGGTGACAGATAATTATGAACTGGCCTGAACAGGCGGAGTGGTACACAGTCACGGGATCCACAGCAGCTCTTCGGGTTCAATCCGCTGGTAGCTAAGTCCTCCACCACTAGTACGAGCAATATTGTAGTACGAGGAAATTAAATTTATCAGGTTATTCGTAACCTTAGAACATTTTTTTCGTTCATAACCAGTTGTAACTGATGTGGAATGAAAAAGAAAAACAGCACGGATATAAAAAAAGCCCCAAGTGAATTAAGCCTTAAATACTGTTTTCAGAATCTTTTTGTGTTTCAGATATAAATGAATAAATATCATAGATAAATACATTGTTGTCAGTGGCGCGTCGTAATGAGTAATAACATAGATAAGGAATTAGAAGCTCTGGGTGACCTAATCTTATCTGTGTTTTATCAACGTTTTATCTGAATGCTATCTTAGCTCGGTGTGATGAAGTATTATTAATTGATGTAACGTGGTAGAGGCGCTTATTTATTCTTGAATATCTAAAAACAATGGACCAACGACGGTGAAAGAAATTTAAAAATAATATTTATGCGAGCATATCGAAAGGGTAAAACAATCTAAATACCTAGGGTTGTCGCTGTCATTTGATTTGCGAATAAACGCATCCCGGCTGCTAGCAGGCAACTCGCATTGCGCTGCAAAGTATTAGTATGAAATGCAAATCTGCCAATGATCAACTCGTCCCTTTTACTATTGTGCGGAATTTATGGCAAATCTCCTTTTATTCTCGTAGCCGGGGTAACAGATTCCAAACTAACGCCAATATGTAAAATATACATTAGAAAAAGGTTCGGCGTGTTTATAAAAACCGAATATTTTGAATATTAAAACAAAGTGCGAAATATTATACCCTTGGATTGTTCGTGAGAAAATAATTTAACGGTCTTCATGAGGTACATGACTTGTTTTGGTTTTTTTACAATAACTCTACATAGGAGGCCCTGAGGGAAATAATTTCCCTCGGGGACTATATCATCTTTGGGGATGCTGTGTGAAGGGTCTTTTAGAGTATAGGAAGGAGCAAATTTGGGTTTTGAAGAAACCCATGTTGTAGGATGGAGGAAACACAGAGGCCGGGAGATCATTCCACAGCCCAGCTGTTGGACACAAGAATGAGTCGTAGAAGCAACCCATTCTCATGTGACAAGTGTAAACCGATTGCAAATATTGGGCGCGCGTTTGGCGTGTTTCCCGACTATGGACAGGTGCCGAACGGATCAATGACGCTAGTTATTCAGAGCATCTTCCATTAAAATGCCGGTAGAACAAAGTTCAATCGTAAATTAGAATCAATTATGACTCCAACACTGATGTCATAAGACTAGTCATATAGTCAAATTTGCCTACCGTTTTGAAGGCTGGAGGCAAACCACGTGACGTCCCAAATTTTGCATCAGACGAGTTCACGCATTTCTCTAATACATGACGTCATCATTCGTGTATTGACCGGCAGCGATCGAAAGCGTCAAATTAAATACTCCAACAAAATATTCGGTTTCAGGAACTTTTTTCTTATTTACGTTTTACTTATTGGCTGTTTGGGTTAGTTTGGAATCTGTTCCACGGCTGCGGTAATAAAGAAGATTGCCGTAAACCGTAAAAATTACGAGTGGATCATTAGCAGATATGCTTATCGAAGAGTAAATACTAATACTTTGCAGTGCAATGCGAGTTGCCTGCAGACTGTCGGGATGCATTTATTCGTGAATCAAAAGACAGTGACCCGCTTAAGCTCGCTCCCTCTTTTTCGATTCCTTCCCCTTGCGTATTAGGGCATCACTGTGAATTATTTGTTCTCTCCATTAACCTATTTATGAAATTACCAATTATTTTTATTTTTGGTTGGAGTCACATTTTGAAAATAAATGTCACGGGCATTTTTTAAAAATTATTTTAAACGCCTTGTTTTTGATTCTAAAGACAACAATGCCATTGGTAAAGACCAGAAATCTAAACATAATGTCGTCCGACCACTTCAGATATTTTTGTTGTCGAAGGTGTTTATATTTTTATTACTGCTGTGCACCGCCACGAACTAAAAAACGCACGGGACGATTCGGTGTCACTTTCAACTGTCTTTCAACTTAACTCGTTTCCATTAAAACTGAACCGTCCGAACAAAGCCCGGCTTGGGGAAGTGCCACGAATATGCCATTAGACCCAATAGAAAAATTACACAAAATTACAATTGATAAAGCGAAAAAAAAAACTTCAGTTGAGTCATGACGAGAGTATGAATAACAGAAGAAAGAGTATGGAATGAGACTGATAGTTACGCCAATTCAGCACAGATGGCTCTAGTCGTAAATAGTAATAGTTCATAGAGTTGCCGATAGATATCGATAGTATAGTCATACTCTCCTTTGGGGATTAAAGGTGGTTACCCGTCTGCAGAGCAACCAGAGAGATCTTGATAATACTAGATACAGTGGTTCGCTACGTTCGGTGACTTAGCAGGGGTGCCGGAGTTCATGAGGTGAGGCTTGTTTACATGAATAAAGCGCAAGAGTCCCAACTGCTCCCAACCGTCTGGAGCCAGCGAGACTATGGCATCCCCAATTGGGGAATGTTGTGAGGCTGAAGGTATTGGGGAGGGGAAGGAGAAGGGGAAGAGGAAGATGGGGAAATACCTGGATATTCAGATCTGGTCACCAAACACGGCTAAAAGCCATTTCAAGCAACGTTTCAATTCTGAATGGTGGTCTTTCACCATGGCGATACTGAGAGTAACTTCCATATATTATATATTATTAAGTATAATTGTGAAACAGCACAAATTAATGAAATAAAATTTACTTGCGCACGCCGGGATTTGAACCCGCGACCTTCGGATTCGTAGTCGAGAGCCTTACCCCTCGACCATGGAGGTCGTCTTGGCGGCGGATGCGAAGAACTGTCGACTTCTCCAGCCGGATTCTCACATAGCATTTCCAAAGATGTCATATACCTTGAGGGAAATTATTCTCCTCGGAGCTTGTGCGGAGTTAAAGTTTTAAAAAGACATTGATCCCAAGGCTGTCCTTCCTCCTTTCCAATTATAAACAGTATTATCATCCAAATAAAAGAAACGGTGGTTCATTTCAGAACATCCACACGACAGAAGCGATGTATAAATGTGAATGAAGCAAGGAGTGTGTGCCGAGGCATTGTGACTTGTCTGACGGTCTATCCCCTCTGCCTACCCTGCGAGATAACGCAGTGATGATTGGTTAGTTACTTTTAATATTTTATGTTTTCCGGAGTTGACAACTTCTCGCAAAGCAATCTGAACAACGTAATACAATAAAAACAGACGGGTTAAAGATCACGAAAACATTATGCTACCAGTGCCGCACTCGACACGAGGCACAGAAGGTAATTGCACATGAGACGGTCATTTAAAAGACCCGCTTATTTTTCCCATATCAAGTGTGGAAAAATTGAGATTCTTACACGTGGTGTCCGGAAACTAGCAGTAAAATCAGCTGGGGAATCTACATCACTTTGATTTGTGCATTTTGATATACATTTTTGTACAAATATATATATTTTTACTTTTTTCCTTTTTTTTACGTAAACTTTAGGAGTAACCTAACTATTGAAACAGGGTCTACACGCCTTGACGAATTTTAAAAGAAAATAAACAACTGACAGAAAAACTTATTTAATTTACAATAAATTATTTAAGCTGGTAAACCTCGTACTAATATATTTTTATTCATTAAAGATAATATTAACAACTCTCAAAATGAATCATGAAACCGAAAAGACGCAAAAAGAAAAAGATAACGGTAGCGTCTGGGACTCGAACCCAGGACTACTTGGTCTATCCCGGACCTTTCGCTCTAATCTGTTTTCTTTCATGTTATTTCCAATACTGCGAAAATACCGTTTTTTTTTTATGAATCAAAGGAATGAATTAATAAATTAATTCAATTAGTTAATTAACAAGACTAGGTGAATCAGAATGAATGAATTCACTAGTCTGAATGAATCTGCCCATGTCTAGATATTTGTACCTGCGTGAATAATTAAATAAAATAAATCACATGAGTAACCTGAAAGTATGTTGCCTGCTAACAGTATGGAAGATCTACAGTCCCTCGTATTTAGAATGAATGACGTATGTATGAAGATTGAGCTAATGATGAATGTAAGTAAGTCTAAAGTCTTAGTGTTTGAAAGAGAGAGTACGAAAACAGTGTGCAATATAGTTGTGAATGACGAATACTTGGAGCAGGTCGATGAGTTTGTGTATTTGGGAAATATGTGTACGAGAGATGGAAAGACTGATTACTGATTCCATTAACGGAGGACTGAAGGCGGTTGGCGCTAACAAAAAGTTGCCCAAAGGAGCGAAGCTAGCAGTCCACAATGAAGTGCTGATACCAACCCTGATGTATGGCAGTAAGGCATTGAATTGGCAGAGGAAGGATGAAAGTAAACTGAACGCTGCAGAAATGAGATCTCTGAGGCGATTGTGTGGTAAAACCATGTATAATCGTGTGAAAAAAGTTAAGATTCGTAAATAATTCAAGGCTGATGTAAATGTAATGAGTAAGATTAAGAAAATGACTCTTAGATGGTTTGGGCATGTAAAGCGAGAATGAAGAAAGGAGTGTAAGAAGAATACGAGTATATGACGCGAATGTGAATGAGAGAAGAAGTCGGGGACGCCCGAAGAAGACATGGCACGATCAAGGGAATCAAATACTTGATTCGGGCCATGTCACAAGTCGGAATGAAGCAAGAAGTGCATGCCAAGATCGAGTTATTTGACGGTCCGTCCTTTCTGCCTACTCCTGCGGGGAAACGGCGTGATGGTTGTTAGTTAGTTGGTTACACGTGAACGAGTATTAAAAAAAATCGTCTTTGTGAACCAGGCCTGGAGGCCTATTCTGGTTTTTTTAAAAAGAAAATTCCGTATCCTTTTCCTTAGGCCTAAAGACTTCACGACACAGATCCAACGTCCAATCCCTTCCGCCTCTGCGATGCCTATAATCACGGAGATCTGCGTTAGTCGATATGTGAAATCATAATATTAATTTGCATTGAAGAAAATGTTTAAAATTCGGGCAGAGAATAAAACAAAAAAACTATTTTACTTATCAAAACGTTTTAAGAGCCAGTATACGATAAACGTTTTTCAATAATTAAAATAGTAAATTTCCCACTCTATTTCTTGTATAATAAACTGTGAATGTACCTCAATTGAAGATCCGAGCACTTTTTCAAATTAGTTTTATGTATGAAAATATATATATATATATATACAATTTTTTTTAAATGCTAACGATTAATGCAAGAATAAATATCAGTATTTCATTATACTAAAAACGTAATATTAATATTTGACCTTGGATAAATAAATATAACCGCCTGCGGCCTAATTCGGCACTGCATTCTACGAATTGACATAAAAGGACGTATTCAATGTTTGACGACGAACGGAAAAGGATGAAGCACCGTGATGAAGGTACGTAAAAAAGTTGAAAAACAATAATAGTATCAGAAGTCTGAACGATATCGATTCGAAAGCAGACTGATGCCACCATTTTGCATTGCAAGGCCCCTCGACTGCTAGGCCCCAGACAGGCTGACAAAATCGTTTTTATTTCAAGATAGATTTTTAATACCTACTTGAAAATTTTTGACAATATAAAAGAAATATTTTGAGAGTCCTACGACCATCTTTTGTCGCTGTGAATACCGCATAAAATTCACAACTGCCCGGATCCAGTGGGACTATGGTACCCCGAATTGGGGTATGTTTAAAGGCTGAAGGGAGTGGGGAGGGGAAGGAGATAAGTGAGAGAAAGATTGGGAAGTACCTGACTATTTATTTTATTTTATTTATTCATTAACGCCCCAAAGGGCTTTTACATATTTTAACATTGAAATGTTTATGTGTACAGAACTTTAAAAAAATAACATGATGCATAGTTGGTATATAAGTGTAACATATTTATAATATATATGAAGGTATAATAATGTATAAGTGCATGCCACAGAGAAGTTACAAAGGGAAATGTTTTTAATTTGTAGATACTACTTTCTTTTTTTAAATATTCAAAACTGTGCACAAAACGCGGCTAACGGAATCGATCAAACATTCCCATCTAAATGGCGGAACCACTCTGGAACGCATTGAAAATATACTATATATGAAATAACATAAACACATTTTAATGTGAGTAAGATTTTACGATATTTTAGCGAAATTCGACACGTTCACGCGAAACATTTTAATTTAGCCATTTTCAGGCGAATAACGCGAAATTCGTAATTTTCGGATAAAGAACCCGGAATGTTCGTATTTTTCTCGCGGTATTCAGGTATTTTAAAATAAAAGTGTAATACTGTACATTCTAAATATTTATTTGTCTGTGGTTTTGCAAGTTTTATGTCGGAAATGCCGCATCCTATCATCCTTTTTTTTCGATTTAAAATATATATATAGAAAATAATAATATAAAAAATAAATGTACAATAATACGAAAAAATAACGACAACTTTTATTGCAAAATGCCTGTATGTTTTTGTTTAAAAATAGCACGTTTTCTAAAAAAGAACGCGAATTTCCCCAAAAAAAATAATCCAAGTCCCTAGTAAAAAAACATAATAATTAAATAGTATTTATTTGCGGATAACGGGATTCGAACCCGCTACCTTAGCATTCTTAACCACTCGATCGCGGAGTTCGTCAAACATGACCACTTTAGTTCTTCTTGTGGCCTCTTGCGGAGGGTTCCATGACAATTCAGCATATTTTTGAAAAGTGATATTATGCCGTTAAACATATTTAAATGAGGCCTCTGAGGCGAATGTGTGCTAAAACCATGTATGATCGTGCGAAAATAGAGAGATCCGTAAAGAATGCAGTGAATGAATGAAGAAACGAGTATAAGGAGAATATATGACGCGTATATGAATGAAAGAAGAAGCCGGGGACGCCCGAGGATGACATGGCACGATCAAGTGAATCAAATACTTGAGTCGGGCCATGTCAGAAGTCGGAATAATAAAAGAGAATGTATGAATGTGAATGAAGCAAAAAGTGTATGCCAAGATCGAGTTGTTTGGCGGTCCGTCCTCTCTGCCTACTCCTGAGGAGAAACGGTTAGTTAGGTAGTTAAAAGTATTTTTTTTAACGCCGAACAAACAAATCTAACCGAACTTAGTTTAAAAAAATCTTTAATTTTCATGACTATCACTTTACCAAAGTGTGGCTTATTGTCCGGGTACCCCTGCAAACAAAGTTACCGTGCCAAGTTGTAACACGTTCTATGTAAAATTCATCTTTTTGACCACTGCGTAGAAATGAACAAAATAGTAACGACAAATGAATTCACTTTACCAAAGTGTGGCTTATTGTCCGGGTACCCCTGCAAACGAAGTTACCGTGCCAAGTTGCAACACGTTCTCTGTAAAATTTATCTTTTTGACCACTGCGTAGAAATGAACAAAATAGTAACGACAAATGAATTCACTTTACCAAACTGTGGCTTATTGTCCGGGTACCCCTGCAAACGAAGTTACCGTGCCAAGTTGCAACACGTTCTCTGTAAAATTTATCTTTTTGACCACTGCGTAGAAATGAACAAAATAGTAACGACAAATGAATTCACTTTACCAAAGTGTGGCTTATTGTCCGGGTACCCCTGCAAACAAAGTTACCGTGCCAAGTTGCAACACGTTCTCTGTAAAATTTATCTTTTTGACCACTGCGTAGAAATGAACAAAATAGTAACGACAAATGAATTCACTTTACCAAAGTGTGGCTTATTGTCCGGGTACCCCTGCAAACAAAGTTACCGTGCCAAGTTGCAACACGTTCTCTGTAAAATTTATCTTTTTGACCACTGCGTAGAAATGAACAAAATAGTAACGACAAATGAATTCACTTTACCAAACTGTGGCTTATTGTCCGGGTACCCCTGCAAACAAAGTTACCGTGCCAAGTTGCAACACGTTCTCTGTACAATTTATCTTTTTGACCACTGCGTAGAAATGAACAAAATAGTAACGACAAATGAATTCTGAGTATTTTGTAATTATCTCCTTTTTTACTATGTAAACACTCAAGGCTGAGAAAGAGCGAGACGGAATATGCCAACAGACTAACTTCTTTGCCATTCACGGCGTAGAAAGAGACAAAAAACGACACACACGCGAACAAAACATAGTATTATAAAATGGCACCGATTAAACAACTGTTAACGGACTGCTGTAGTTAGCGCGCCGTTTCTACGCAGGGTTAGGCAGAGAGGATAGACAGCCACACATCATTGACAAACCTTCCAGTTATAATTTTTTTTTTTTACATTAATTCCACACATATTATGTCATCTTTGAGAATGATGTGTGGAGGGTCTTTTCGAGGAGAGGAAGGAGTGAATAGATCTTAAAGAGGAAACACAGAGGTCGGCGAGTCGTCCCACAGCGTTCCACTTACTTGAACTGGAGAACGAGAGTCGTAGAAACGACACGTTCTCATGTGACAAATGTCAACCGTTGGGCGCGCGTTTGGCGTGTTTCCCGACTGTGCGCCGGTGCCGGAGGGATCAATGACGCTAGTTCCTCAGAGCATCTTCTATTGGAATAACGGTAGAACAAAGACAGCATTCCTGCGTTCTAAAGATTGCAATCCGTTTGTTAAGATGGGGGAATCTAACAAACGGACATAGAACAGGCAATATGTCCAAAACATACATACACGAATGTTTACATAGCAATAATAATCAATAAGTACAATAAACACAACAGACATTATCTCGCTAAAATTATAATACGAATGAAAACGAAGTGAAAGGTGGAAAACAAATTATAAAGGAGGTGTGTGAACTAACTTCTTATTGTCACCTGTGCTCATGGTACACATTATCACTTTGATATTAATGGTAAAACACTTTTTAAGTTGATTAATTGTGTCATTAAAAATATTTATTTCATTATTAGAGCAGTGTAGTATTGTAATTTCTTAATATCCGCGGTAAAGGAGACAAATATTCCCTATTTGTGTGATAGGCTTTAATATAAAAAAATGTGTTTTATTCTCCTTGTTGATTTTCTTGTTGGTGTTTTCTTTTTTTTTTTAAAGAAAGACAAATATTCCCTAATTACGAATAACCTGACAATATTTGAAAATCTCCTACTACCATTACAGCTCAGTAAGCGGAAAATGTTGCGTGTATCGTAATGGAGGACTTAGCCAGCCGAGGAATTCAACTCACGACGCCTGGGTGAGACCCAAACGCGCTGCCAACTCAGCCACTGACCGGTTCATTAATGGTGATTTGTGATAAAATGTTTGGTGTATCAATTGATGCATGCATAATTTTGTACAAAAGGAATACATCAGAAAGTTTGCGTCTGACTGACAGAGATTGTAGTTTATAGCGTGAAATTCGATCATTATGCGTTCCAAATTGATTAGATTAACCTTCACGATATGCAATCACAGTCTATCATCAGATCGATACTGAACTTACATACGTCTCAGGGATCTCTTTCCTACAGCATTCCGTCTACTTTCATCCTTCCTCTGCTAGTTCCATGCCTCACCGCCATACATATCAGCGTGGTTTTAACACGCATACGCCTCAGGGATCTCATTTCTGACAGCATTCAGTAGTACCAACTGCTCCCAACCGTCTGGAGCCAGCGAGACTATGACATCCCAGATTGGGGAATTTTATGAGGCTGAAGGTAGCGCGGAGGAAAAGGAGAAGAGGAAGAGGAAAGTGGGGAAGTATCTGGCTATTCAAATCTGGTCACCAAACACGGCTAAAGCCATTCCAAGCAACGCTTCGATTCAGAATGGTGGTCTTTCAGCAGGGCAATACTGACAGTATCTACCGCTCTGTAACGTGCGGCAAATATACTATATTTATATATATTATTTTTCATTAATAAATTGTCAAACAACACAAATTAATTACATAAAATTTGCTCGCGCACGACGGAATTTGAACCCGCGACCTCCGGATTCGTAGTCGAGAGCCTTACCTACCATATATGGGACTCGTAGATCTATTCATACAAGTATAGTTACATAGCCGCACTATTTTGTATTTGTCGACAAATGACGTACGAGTACACAGTCGGGAGCTTTCTCGCTCTAGCAAGAAAGCGACGTCAACAGGTGGCTTCCGTGACACATAAAACCCAGGGTTGCCAGTATTTAGTTAAAATACGGTATCACATATTAATACACAAGCCTACAGTTTTTTTTCAAGTATTTTTTTACATGTCTTTCACAAAACTATGCTTTTGTTTTTTTAACCGTTAGAATGCGGCCCAGCGCCATCGCGCTGTAAGCTTTAGTTATGAAAACATTTCTAAAATTTCAAATTTGTCTAATTGTAAACCGGTTGTATTTGTATGTAAAATTTTTAAACCTTTATTTATATCAAAAGATTGATTGGTTTCTAAAATATGATTGGTAGATTCAGAACTGTTGTTATTATTTAAACACCTCAGGTGTTCCTTAACTCTAATACCGAAATTAGTCTTTCCTATCTAAATATAGTAGCAATCGTTACAAATTAATTTATATACCCCCGATTTATTTAAAACATATTTCTTTTAAATTTATTTTTAGTATAAAAAACTGGTTGGATAGTATTTGGGATATTTTTAATTATCAAATTTAACATTATTATTATTTTTTTTAAATATTTTTCTGCACTGATTTTAATTTTAATAATTTTTCTATTCTTACATTATAATGTTCTATGTTTATCATCTGTCTATACTTGACATTATTATTTGTTAGTATTCTATATATTCCTGATGAGGAAAGCATCGCTTTCGTAACATGTTAATATGTGTATGTTAATAAAGTGATAAATACAAAGTAACTTTTAATGAATTAATTAATAATAACCCCACAAAGTGAAACCAATCTTTTGAAGAAATTATTTTGATAATTGACAACCCTATTTCTTGTAGATGTACGATGTTGGCATCAGTGTGTGAGTATTAAAATATAAATTTAAAAAATTATGCGGTTAAAAAAGTGTTTACCTTATTCCTTTAAGTAAACATTACGTCAACATTAGAGATTATTTTTACATCAAGCATGACAAGCATTCGCTGAATATGCGTTAATATCCTTCCCGTATCCAAGGTGGCGACTTACGTTACCTGCCTTCTTTCTTTAATATCTCACAGTTGACACAGCACAGTTGTGCACCATGTGACGTAAAATATTTTGGCGTCACTTACAAATCAAATTAAATCATTTCTGGAGCTGTAAACTGAGTTTACATCGTCTCTAATTATTTAAAAATCTCCGTAAATATGAAAATCAAAGTTTAAAAATTAACTTTAATTAAATTTGAAGAAAACCAAATTTAGTAATGTTATTATTAAGTTCTGCAAATATTTTATATTTGTATTATCATGTTAGGCCACATTGAAACGAACCACATACTCGTATGTGATTTTATTTACTCCCACCCAATTTTAATTCGGACGGTGTTTAATATGATTTATTACCGATAAACCCGATTTTATTTGAAAATATCAACTCGAACGATGACTCACACTCAATCGAGTAAAGTTGAAAGGCTATCAACGTCATTCGATCGACTCTAACGTTGTTCAACTCTGTTGAAAACGTGTACACACGTGTCAACATGTTTTCAAGTGTCTTTTCACTTAACTCGCTTCCACTAAAACTGAACCGCCTGAATTAGTGTTCACGGATGAGCCGCTCATTTGTGCCAGTTCACTTTGATGAGCCGTGAGCGTACGACTCCTGCTAAACCGTACCACGGCTCAATTGAACTATGACTCTCTTTGACAAACCTTGGAACCACTTAAGAAAGATTGCTTATTTTTCTAAAAATATAAACATATCTCAGACGTTCGATGACACATCTTTAAATAAGGTCGTTTGTTATAATTTGTTTATAATCAAATCATCGTATACGTGTCTAACTTCTACAAGGATAAATTATGCCCACGACTGTGGGACTTGCAAATAATATTTGGCGCTAAGACGCATCTTAAAGCATTTGTTTTCAAGGGTTCATATTTTCGTAAGTAGAGACAATAATAATTACCGCATTTACAAGTGTGTAGGCAGTAACAGTCTGGCATCTGGATGTTTTGTACCTATACCTATACGCTGAGCTCATGAACTGGGAGTCGGCTCTTAATATGAGCCATCGTTCGATTGAGTTATACGAAAATATTGAGCCCGTACCGCGACTCCCGCTCTTAACAAAATGAGTCACGACCCATCGCTAGTCTGAACTAGTGGCGGGCGAAGGATCCGGATCACTAAATCAGCTCTCTATAAAGACAATCCACATGAAAACTGGACGAAAAAAGTATCGTGTAAGAGCGTCTCAAGGACGTCTTTAGGAGGGCCAAGGGAGCGATGGAGAGGGCATGGTGCGGGGGGACGCGAACCGTCGCTCAATCGAGCCGGATCACCGAACCGGTACACTATAAAGAGTTTATTTAGTGATCCGGCTCACTAAACCGAGCCGCTTCGCCCTCCACTAGTCTGAACGAGGCATCAGACTTTGAAAAATATTAAAAAAGAATTAGTAGAATTCCTAATTGCATAATTTGATAAAGATGATGGGACATTACATTTTGCGTGTGATTTGTTTGATAGGAAACATAATATGTTTGTTATCGTAGAATACCGCAAATTGCGATAAGAAACGCAAATAACGAAAAAATCTAAGTAAACTAATGATAAGAGCGGCATCTACGTACATTTAAATAAATAAAATGTAAGTTAAACGGTTAATGCTTCACCAACGAAGAGAAAAGCCGATAGATGCGGGTTATGGACGCCTATGTGTGCCCAGGGCATCGTCAGTTTTCCCCACTTCGCGTGAAATTGATCAAACCCTAGATTGACAATACGCTCAGCTTCTGAGATTTGATGAAAAAATGGTACACTAGCACCTTCTAGCGGCCCGGGATGTACGAAATGTTTTTTTCATACAGTTTAATAGATTTTCTTTGAAATTTATTCCTAATGAATTATAGAAATCGATGAATCATAAAATATACATGAGGTAACCTACAAAATGGCGGTGGTCGCTCGTGTGGTTTCGAAGTTTGACGGCCTCCATGCTCAAGGGGTAAGGCTCTCGACTACGAATCCGAAGGTCGCGGGTTCAAATCCCGACGTGTGCAAGTAAATTTTATTTAATTAATTTGTGCTGTATCACAATTAATTAATTAAAAATAATATATGGTATATTTGCGCACGTTCCAGAGTGGAAGATACTCTCAGTATCGCCCTGGTGAAAGACCAAGATTCAGAATTGAAACGTTGCTTGAAATGGCTTTTAGCAGTGTTTGGTGACCAGATCTGAATAGGCAGGTATTTCCTCACGTTCCTCTTCCCCTTCTCCTTCCTCTTCACACTACCATCAGCCTCACAACATTCCCCAATTGGGGATGCCATAGTCTCACTGGCTCCAGACGGTTGAGAGCAGTTGGGACTCTTGTGCGGTATTCACAAAAAAAAGAAGTGGAATAAAACAGCTATTCAATAATATATCCCTCCACACAGCATCCCCAAAGATGATATAGGCCTTGAGGGAAATTATTTCCCTCGGGGCCTCCTATGCGGAGTAGCTTATATAAAAACGAATGTTTGTCTGTCTGTCATTAATTTCCACAAAAAACACTCCAAGCCTTTCGCTGAAAATAGCAGTTTGTTTTTATTAGTACCGAGAAGGTTTAGAGAGTAGTTTGAATGAAATCCAATCTGTAAAACTGTCGCTAGAATAGTTTAAAATTAGTACGAAAAACATTGAACCCGCCATGTTTTATTTAGTGCAGCAGGTAGCAGTAATAAGAAAGTTTAGATTGATATTTATTTATTTATTTATTTTAGTTACAAGTTTATTTTATTTAACAAAACATAACTTATATATAATATCAAATAAAATAATAATTATAGTAAACTACTCGTACGTCAAAGGGCTCTAATATTTTTTTATTTATTTTTAGTTAAAACAGGCCTTTCCCAAGATGCCGAAGGGCTTATCGTTAAATGAAATTGTGGAAATGCTAGAAACAGAAAATAATATCAGAGCGAGGGCTATAATTATCGAACCGCCTGAAAACGCAACAGCGCCAATTTCGGATGAAGATTCTGGACACGAAGAGGGTGGAACGATAAATAATCTACCAGGTTCTTTACTCCGAGCACCTGCACATTTAGTCCACGATGGTGGTTCTAGTTTCGACTAGGATAATGAAGTTACCCCCGCTTCTGCTGATCAAGAACTTCTTCGAACAAACAAAATAAAACTCACTAAAGTTGCACGCCAATGGAAAATCACTAATTTGGACCCACGCTCTCCAAAAAGAAGAGTTACACAACCTCGACAGATAACAGCAACAACTCCCACAGAAATTTTTGAACCTTTTTTGGACGAAAAAGTAGTGGAAATGATTGTTACGTGCACGAACTTGTACGCTTCTAGAAAAGGAATAAATCTTGCTCGAGTCACTCAGAGCTAAAATGCTTTTTAGGAATAATTTTGTTGAGTGGCTACGTCCCACTACCGAGACGACGAATGTACTGGGAGCAAAGGGCTGATACCCATAATACAGTGGTCGGCAAATTTTAGACCTACGGGTACACTGAATAAAACTTTATTTCGTAATTAAAATGATTTTATTTATTGATAAAAAATAGTATAAAAGTAAGGTATTCATAAATTTAAATCAAAACAATGACTGACAAACACTTAATGCGAGCAATGTTCTTGCATCTCCTTGGAAAGTTTGAGTATGTCAGGTTTGTGTATTGTTGTTTTTAATTTTAGGCACGATTCCGGGTTCTCATCAATAAGACGACTTCTCAGTTTACTCTTGATAAAATTCATGCTTGAAAAAGATTGTTCGCATGAATATGTAGAACCAAAAAGGAAAAGAAGAGCAAACGAGAGTTTTTTCAGCTGATCAAAAGAGTCATACTATTCCAGGGGTTGAACATGATCATGTGTTCCTTCTCCAGGTCTTTCAAAGCAGACCATTTGTTATGTGAACTAAGTTCACATTTGTTCCCTCTCCAGTATTTCCAAATCATCATGAAGACGTTCAAATTTAGAGCTCCACTATTCCTTGTTGTTGTTTTTTTTTTTAAATCCAGCAATTGTATTTCAAAGTTACCATTGTCAATGCCAAAAGGAGAAAATTTCAAATCTGTTATCGTAGCATTAAGAGGGTTTTTGACAGATGGTAAGGTCGCTCTACTGTTTTTGAATTCCTGAAACCTGCTGAGAAATGCTTCCCTCATATTTAAAATGGTTGTTTTGAAATAGTGTTTGTCAATGGAGGAATTATTATCTTGGCGATGCTTCAGCAGGCTCGGAAAGTGAAACAAATTGATGACAAAAATACCTATTAGATGTGCAGCTGAATGAAGAATAAGACAACTTTGTTCTTCAGGAAGGTACCTTTGAAAGGCGCCCGCGATGTACAGAAACAATAAGCTCCGACCTCTGTAGACAAGACTGTTGCGCCTGTTCGTGGATTTTTGTGCCAGAGCCGCACTTTGCCGACCACTGCCATAATACAATGGTCAGTGGTACCATGAGGTGTGATCGATTTACGTCGATTTTTAGTAATTTACATGTCGCTGATAATGAAAATTTAGACCAGACGTACAAATTCGCCAAATTAGGACCCCTTAAACTGAAGTAAATGAGAGATGCTTAAAATTTACGCCAAACGAGACAAAGTTCAGTTTTGAAGAGTCAATGGAACCCTACTTTGGTCATCACAGGTGTAAGCAATTTATTAGAGGCAAATCTATCCGATTTGGTTTCAAGTTTTGGTGTGGAGCAACACGATTGGGGTACATCTGTTGGTTCCAACCAAATCAGGGTAAATGTAGTCCATGTGCCCAGTGATCCGATTTCGGAACACCTTATATCTCAAAAACTAGAAACAATAAAAAAAGTTACTTTTTTTTACACCATTTCATGTAACAAATATGAATTTGAGGAAAAAAATCGCAAAAAAAACCTTCGGTCTAAATGGGTAAATATTTAATCATTGTAGAAAATAATATTAACATAACCTAAATGAAACATGAAAACGGAAAAAACGACAGAAAATAAAAAGATTTCAGTCGCATCTGGGACTCGAACCCGGGACTTCTGCCTATCCGGGCAACCGCTTAACCAACTTAGCTAATGAGACCCGTTCAATTTGTGCAATCTTCATCGATATCATATCTCAAATTCAAGATTTGTCAATACTATTCTCCATTTTTCATTATTGTTCATTTATGATAAAAAGTCATATGAAGGTTAAATAATTTTTATTTTATGATTTTTCGGTTTCTATAAATTAATAATATTTAAAAAAAAAAATCTATACACATGTACGAAAAAAATCAAATCGTACAACGCAGGCCGCCAGAGGCGATAGTGCAGTATATTGCCATTTCAATGTATGGAAAATGTGGTGCAGCTAGGTGCGTTATTTATTTTTTTACGTATTTGATCAAACTAATGTAAGAAGGTGACACGAAAACAAAAAAACAAATAATGAGCGACATGCATGCATTTTTAATTGACGTAGTAAAATTAACATTTTGAACAGTTTTTCTATTTAAAATTCGAAAAGGACAAAAAAAAACATGCATGATTTTCAATTTTTAATTATTTTTGTTGAGATTTAAAAGTTGATTTTAATATTTAATCATTGAAGAAAATAATATTAACATAACCTAAATAAAACATGAAACCGGGAAAAACAACAGAAAATAAAAAGTAAAAAGATTTCAGTCGCGTCTGGGACTCGAACCCAGGACGTCTGTCTTTCCGGGACAACCGCCTTACCAACTTAGCTAATGAGACCAGTTCAATAAATGTCATCTTCATCGATACCACTATTAATTTAGGTAATGTTAATATTATTACCCTCTTCAATGATTAAATACACAATTTATTATTTACATGCGCCAGATACTTCGTTTCAGAGGTATCAGATATTTTAAAATAAATAATAGCCTTATAAGAAACAAACATAATAAATAATTAAAAAATATTATGTGTATTTAATCAGCCATTAAGCACACCGTTCGTCAGAGTTTGACTAAACGCTCACACCGGCCGAGAACCGGTAATTACAAATGTCGAAAAATAAAAAAAATAGCGATGAATACCGATTTGTGACAGCGGGAAATGCGACTAAGCTTGAATTTTTTTCAGATCGGTGAGCTTTCGGCTGTTCGGATCCCCATGTACACACAGAATTAGTAAGTAACCTTCCTCAGGACCGCATAAACTAAACTAAACTAAACTAAAACACAGACATATTTTATGATATGACAGATAAACTTGGTCATATTTCGTGATTCTTTACTGACATAAAAACAAATTAATTAAATTTTCTTAGCGTGTTATAAATTAAATTATAACTACATTATTTTTTTCTTTTAACATTTTATTCATGGTCAATTGTTATTTTTGATTTCATAATTTATCTATACACGCCAACTCTCCACACACTTTCTTGCTGTTTATTATTATTAGTCACACGTGCATCCATTAGTTAACAAGTATTCTCGCCCCAGACAAAATTACTAACATATTGTACTGACATACGTAATATGTACTTTAACAAATGAAAATTTTATATACCAACCTTATCATCAATATATATTATAAAAGAAAGTAAAAAAACGTGCGACCCGCAATAACTCAGAAACGAGTCCCAGTACAATGAAGGAAGTTATATGTCGTGGTTGATCTCTACCCCCCTCCAGGATGAGGGTTCCCGCTTTTACCTAAAGGGCGTGCTTTTGAAGATATAAGGGCTGGAAGTTTCGCACTCTAGAAATTTCAACAACAGTCTTCCGGAAAGTTCTAAAAGGTTCGATACAGCTGGAAAAAGATCTGGAAGGAGTGGTGGAGTATGTTGGTGAGCAAAGAAGGTTCGAGAATGTTCTGAATGGTTCGCTAATATTCTAGGAAGTTATGGAAGGAGAAAATTCTATAAACTTTTAGAAAAGAGGTGATGAGTGTGGCGGTGAGTCTATAAGGTTCTGGAAAGTTCTAAAAGGTTCTAAAACCCTAATTTTAATCAATACATATTATTAAAAAAAAGTATTCGAGAGCATTCCACAATATTCCAGAACATCCTGGAACATTATAAAATGTTGAGAAATGTTCCTGAATAGGGAATCAGGAACATCATTGTGGAACATTCTAGAACACTCTCGAATATTGTCCTGAGCACCCCAGCTATTTTGTGATAAAATGTACTGTGTTTGTCTAAGTAAATAAATTAAATTTTTTTTTTAAATATTATTATGTGACATTTTACCGTACAAGACGTTTTATTTTGTACTTGGAAACATAGTCAAGGTACAAATATGAAGTGGCGCGCCAGAGTGCCGGCCTTATCAGACAGATCACAGGTTGTGTACTGTACCACGAACAGGACAGCGCACACAACATATAGGTTAGGCAAGGTAAGGTTAGATTTGTTGTCTTTCTTCACGTTTCTTCAATGTTCTATTTGAACATAAATGGACTAACCTGCGACGGTCGCTTCGAACTGTAGGCTGTTGCAGAGTCCTCCTCCGGACTGAGGCACAGCATCCTGGGGAGATCTTCCACCTCCATTGCTAAAACACAAGACAGAGTGTGACGTCAGGACAGTGCGCAGGCTCAGTCATTGCTGCCGGGATGGCAAGGGGAAGGGAAACGAGGAATGGGGAACGGGTTAGTGTATAACTGTATTATTGATTTAAAAAGATTTATAGGGCAGATCTTAGATGTGATTTGTAAATTTTTTCATAATAATTTTACAAGAATTCGGCCGCTAATATGTAGGGCCCGCATTAAACTAAAAGAAGTTTTACATCACGAGTAAAAGATGAAGAAAAATTTTGTAATATGGAAAAAAAAATCTTAATGCGTAAATGCGAAATGGTTTACGACAACTGAAAAGAAAATCCCAAGGAGTGTGAACAAAACTGATTTGAACGAAAACTGATTGAGATAAGACCTTTTACCGCAGGGGTAGGCAGAGAGGACGGACCGCCAAACACTTCGATCTCTTCTGCTATTCCGACTTCTGACATGGCCCGACTCAAGTATTTGATTCACTTGATCATGCCGTGTCTTCCTCGGACGTCCCCTGCTTCTTCTTCCATTCACATTCGCGTCATATATTCTCCTTACACTCCTTTCTTCGTTTTTTGCTCTACATGCCCGAACCATCTAAGCGTCCTTTTCTTAATCTTGCTTACATCAGACTTGAATTCTTTACGAATCTCAACATTTTTCACACGATCATACGTGGTTTTACCACATGACCGGTCAGTGGCTGAGTTGGCATCGCGTTTGGGTCTCACCC
The DNA here is from genome assembly GCA_022606495.2 of Halesus radiatus. Classification (NCBI taxonomy): domain Eukaryota; kingdom Metazoa; phylum Arthropoda; class Insecta; order Trichoptera; family Limnephilidae; genus Halesus; species Halesus radiatus. The sequence goes on from JAHDVE020008269.1 coordinate 72,745, forward strand.
AGGCGTCGTGAGTTCAATTCCTCGGCTGGTTAAGTCCTCCATTACGACAAAAGCAACATTCAAATATTGTCAGGTTATTCGAAACCAGGGAATATTTGATTTTCTTTAAAAAAAAAAGCATTCGTCTTTTCGAGATCTCATTTATACAGCATTTGGTCTACTTTCATCCTTCCTCTTTTCACGAAATTCGATAATAAGGATTACCGGCTCCGGATTCGCAATCCCTAGTCCTGGCACACCCCGTACACGATATTTAAAAAAAATGTCACAGACAATTAGTGCGGTCAAAGTCGTTTATAATTCATCGTGCATTGAACAGATCGATATTATAGGACTGGCACAAGACAAGGTCGGGACATAAATTGCTCAAATATCGATTATTACCATCGAAGACAGAAACCGACAGAATGAGGACTCCAGTCAATTTTATTTATTTTTTATCAATAATGTCGTTCAAACTTAAATGCAAATATATTTAGTTTTTTTTTCTTTTCTAAAGTTAGTTTTCAATGTTAAAATTTTTCAAAGCCCGCCGAAACGCTCCAGATCTATAGCCGGTCGGTTTTGATCAGTTTTGAGGTAAGAATGCCAAATGTCAAAACAAGGATGAGCTTTACCGTACATCATTTTTTAACTAACTTAATAACTAACCGTCACGCCGTTTCCCCGCAGGGGTAGGCAGAGAGGACGGACCGCCAAACAACTCGATCTTGGCATACACTTCTTGCTTCATTCACATTCATACATCGTCTCATACATTCTCTTCTATTATTCCGACTTCTGACATGGGCCGACTCAAGTATTTGATTCACTCGATCGTGCCATGTCTTCCTCGGACGTCCCCGGCTTCTTCTTCCATTCACATTCGCGTCATACATTCTTCTTACACTCCTTTCTTCGTTCATCCGCTCCACATGCCCAAACCATAATTTTTTATTTTATTTATTTATATGAATACCGCACAAGAGTCCCAACTGCTCCTAACCGTCTGGAGCCAGTGAGACTAAGGGAAGGAGATGTGGGAGAGGAATATTGGGAGGGGGGAGGAGAGAGGGAAGAGGGAGGTGGGGAAATACCTGGCTATTCAAATCTGGTCACCAAACACGGCTAAAAGCCATTTCAAGCAACGTTTCAATTCTGAATGGTGGTCTTTCACAAGGGCGATACTGAAAGTATCTTCCACTCCGGAACGTGCGCAAATATACTATATATTATTTTTAAATGAATTAATTGTTAAACAGCACAAATTAATTAAATAAAATTTACTTGCGCACGCCGGGATTTGAACCCACGACCTTCGGATTCGTAGTAGAGAGCCTTACCCCTCGACCATGGAGGCCGTCATTCTATTCATAGTAAACCATACCTAAACATAAGTAATAAAATTATGTACCTTTTTAGAAACTTTAACTCAAAGAGTAATAATAGTATTGAGCATTAATATTATCATAATATCCGTATTGATAATTGGTTTGCTCGCGAATTTATTTCATTAATAATAGTTTTTTTTATTTTTATATTGAACAACAATTGTAGAGTTTAAAGTCATCAAAATCAAGATTAAATTTTGCCAAAAAAAAACACCCTGTTAGTCAAACTACTGAAAAGTATTCAATTTATTTCAATAAATTGTTGAAGCTTATAAATGTCAATGCAGTATTTATTATTTGAAAAAGATAATATTAACATATCTCAAATTAAATAAGGAAACGAAAAGACACAGAAAAGTCAACAGATGTCTAATACAAAAATCGGATAGGTATATAAGAGACACTATCTAAATTGCAAATATGTTCGGGTAGAACTTTGCAACAATAAAAAAAAATCAAACATAAAAGCCAATAATATGGGAATTAATTGAGGTTAATACTGCTGTCTCAAGGAAGATACTGTGTTTTTACTTACCGTCTGAAATTTGAGAGATGGTGTCGATAAAAATGATGGAAAATAGACAGGTCTCATTAGCTCAGTGTTTTTTTGTTGTTGTTTTTTTTTAAAAAGAATGACAAATATTCCCTGGTTACGAATAATCTGACGATATTTGAAAATCTCCTACTACCATCACAGTAAGCGGAAGATGTTGCTTGTGTCGTAAATGGAAGATTTAGCCAGCCGAGGAATTGAACTCACGACCCCTGGGTGAGACCCAAACGCGATGCCAACTCAGCCACTTACCGGTCTTTCAGTGGTAAGAGCGTTGTCCCGGTAAGACAGAGATCCTGGGTTCGATTCCCAGATGCGACTGATACCTTTTTAATTATCTGTTTCATATTTCATTTGAGATTTGCTACTAAAGGGAGGTTTTTTGTTGTATTTTGTATTGTAAAATTTTTGTGTACAGTGCCAGAGAACATTTCTCCCTCTTCCTGTGTCAACTGTAGTCAGAGGTGCATAAATGTGGAGATAATCTTCTCTGCCCAGTGAGCGGGCTGCCTATTTCTACTGTAGGGCTTTTATTTATTTTTATTTCAAAGAATTTTAAAGTGTGTTTTATGTTCTAGCGGCACATGCAATCACTAAGGTATGGAGTTTGAAAATTATTTTAAGGATAATGAAATAAAAAAATACAATAATTCACAGAAGATGTAGAGAAAGTCGGGGATGCCCGAAAGGGGCATGGCACGATCGAGTGAATCAAATACCTGCTCGAGTCGGTCATGTCAAGAGTCACAATAGTAGAATAATTATGGTACTATCTTAACAAACGGATTGCAATCTTTAGGGCACAGACGTCAGGTGGGAATGCTGTCCTTGTTCTACCGGTATTTTAATGGAAGATGCTCTGATGAACTAGCGTCTTCGACATCGATGCATAGTCGGGAAGCACGCCAAAAGCGCGCCCAACATTTGCAATCGGTTGACATTTGTCACATGAGAACTGGTCGCTTCTACGACTCGACTTCGGAATGATCGACCGGCCTATGTATTTCCTCCCTCCTACAACCCAGGTTCACTCCTTCCCATTCTCTAAAATACCCTCCGTACAGCATCCCCAAAGATGATATAGGCCTCGAGGGAAATCATTTCCGTCAGAGCCTCCCGTGTGGAGTTAATGTAAAAAACATTATGAGATGATGCATGAATGTGAATAAAGCAAGGAGATTGTCCCGACGCAGAGATGCGTGGCGGTCCATCCACTCTGCCGACCCTTGGCGAAGTTATTTTTTTTCTTTGTATTCTTAAAACTTTGATGTAAAAATGTAATCACCAATACGAATTAATCATATATTATGTAAGGATTTATTTATTTTATGTCTACGGTATAAATATACCACAAACAATAATTGCAAGAATATAGCGCGAATAATTTAAAAAAGTAACTAGTAAATGTGACATCAGGTCGTACAATGACATCAGGGAGTAAATAAAGAATACAAGTTCACGAAGGATGTAAAAGCAAAAGATAAAGTACATATAAAACATATAGTTAAGTTAAGTTAAATTAATATTGATATGATAGTATAGCCTTCTTGTACAGTTAAAGAGATCCGCTACATCTGCGTGTCTATTATTAACTCCATGTAATATAGGTACAAGCGAGTGTTTGAAATGCTCAGTCCTGGTGTTGTTACATTTGAACAGGATTTTGGAACGAGTTGCTCTCGTAGGTATATGACATTGAATGATGTTAATTAAATCAGGACTGTCAGTACCACCATTTACAATATTGAACACAAATAATTCTTCGATATGAGAGATTTAGTAAATTGAGTTTATCAAGTAATTATAGTGAATGCTTTCAATGGGAATACCGAGTTGATAATTAATGCGTCTTAGGAATTATTCTTATTCAATACTGATAAACATTTTTACTTGGACACTAACTATGTAACAATTTCTGGACATTTTGTTTGAAGTGTTTAATCCACTATGTAAATTTGTTACTTAATTTTAGTACTGCGCTACCGGTTTCGACTCATCCGTGTCATTAACTGGCGATCTTAAAACTAACTGATCAAAAACTCTACAGAATTCCGAACTAAACTTAAAACTCATCTTTTCAGACAATCATATCCATAAATGGAAGAAATCCACCCGTAAATTGCTTAGCTAGGCTAGCCGGTTAGTGCTTACCTAAAGTCACCTATAGAATAAGTTTAAAAAAAATCACGCATCGGTGAGCAAATGCGTCCACAGCCCGCAACACTGTAAATAAGTAAATGTGAAAAAAAAAAATTAAAAATGTAAATATCTATTAAAAACTTCTTACGCTTTTTAAGGTCATTTTATAAATATTTTCCAGTCCTAAAAATTATAAATATTTCAATAAATACTCTTCTAATAAATGTAACATCAATAGAAAAGGAGGATAAAATAGCAACTTTAAAAATCATATCTTCTCTATATTTAATTTTTCTAATAAAACTGTGTTCCTCTGAAGCGACCTGCCAGCTGCAGGTAAGTATGTTTTTTTTCTGAAACTGTTTGTACATAATTAGATAGAGAATATAAAGTAATATTTGCACAGCGCCCTTGAGGTGATTTTTCACAAAAAAATGGCGCTGTACAAATCATCCAATTATTATTATTATTAACTTAAATTAAACGAGTACAGAAATAAATAGACATTATTGGGTGAGGGTAGTGGGAGTGGTGATTTAGAAGGGGGGGGGGAGTCAAAATAATAAAGAAAGGTGGTTAACAAAGGTGAAATACAGAGTGATATTATTTTGTTTACTAAATTAATTTTTGAATTTTATTTCTAAAGTTTCAAGATGCAAAATTTAAAATACGTATTAATATTTTAATGTTTAAACATTTTTTTTTCTGTCTCTAATAAATGATTAGAAAACTATTTATTATTATTTCGTAAACAGAGTTCACGTTCCCTGATTCTAGTTTAAAAATTTTCTATATACTGTGGGTCACGTTCATTACAATGTTCATAAGAACGCTAGCGAATGACACGGATGTGTCGAAACCGGAAGGACAGTAAAAAAAAATAATAATAAACGGACATAGTGGATAAAGTATTTCCGAAATTTTTTAAATTCTAAATTTTAACTTTTTTTCCATGCCAGTACACCGCACAAGGTTCCAAATGCTCTCAACCGTCTGTGTCCAATGAGACTATGGTATCCCCAATTGACCAATTGGGGTATATTGCGTGGATGAAGGGCATGGGGAGGGAAAGGATATATTCAGAAATGGTCATCAAACGCAACTAAAGCCATTTCAAGCTACATTTCCACTATGAATGGTGGTCTTTCACCAGGGCAATACTGAGAGTATCTACCACCCCGGAATGTGTCACAAGTACACTATGTTTTATTTTGAACGAATTAAATGTGAAATAAGACAATTTTATTAAAACTAAATTTATTTGCGCAGGCCGGGATTCGAAACCGCAACCTCCGCATTCATGGTAGAGGACTTTACCCCTCGACCACGGGGCCGTTTTCATAATGTAAGTGTGCCACCCTCTCAATATGTTCTATTACCTATATTAGAAAAAAAAAATAATTTTGTATGTACAACCCATATTAACAAGATTGTTCATCGAAAATTAGATTATTTAAAAAAATTAACTAACTTACTATAGCGTTGTTTCCCCGCAGGGGTAGGCAGAGAGGACGGACGGCCAAACAACTCGGTATTAGTACACACTCCTTGCTGCATTCACATTCATACATTATCTTCTGTTATTCCTGCTTCCGACATGGCCCGACTCAAGTATTTGATTCACTTGATCGTGATATGTTTTCCTCGGTCATCCCCGACTTCTTCTTCCATTCATATATTTATTTATACTTAAATTTAAGAACAAAAACTAAAACATTATCCACTGATCTCACTAGGACAGTCCTGTGTTGAGATGAGCGGCTTTGCATAACATTAGCCACTCATCTCACTAGGACAGTCCTGTGTTGAGATGAGCGGCTT
>JAHDVE020008270.1:0-17316 GCA_022606495.2 Halesus radiatus
TAGATTTTGTTTGCGCGAAATTAGTTACAAGACATATACCATTTCAGACATAGTGACGGACTATAATAGTATAGATTTTGTTTGCGCGAAATCAGTTGCAAGACATATACCATTTCAGACATAGTGACGGACTATAATAGTATAGATTTTGTTTGCGCGAAATTAGTTACAAGACATATACCATTTCAGACATAGTGACGGACTATAATAGTATAGATTTTGTTTGCGCGAAATTGGATTTACAAGACATATACCATTTCGAACTAGTGACGAGGACTATAATAGTATAGATTTTGTTTGCGCGAAATTAGTTGCAAGACATATACCATTTCAGACATAGTGACGGACTATAATAGTATAGATTTTGTGCAAAGAATCAGTTGCAAGACATATACCATTTCAGACATAGTGACGGACTATAATGAAAGGTATAGATTTTGTTTGCGCGAAATCGGTTGCCAAGACAATATACCATTTTGAACATAGTGACAGCGGACTATAATAGTATAGATTTTGTTTGCGCGAAATTAGTTACAAGACATATACCATTTCAGACATAGTGACGGACTATAATAGTATAGATTTTGTTTGCGCGAAATCAGTTGCAAGACATATACCATTTCAGACATAGTGATGGACTATAATAGTATAGATTTTGTTTGCGCGAAATCAGTTACAAGACATATACCATTTCAGACATAGTGACGGACTATAATAGTAGATTTTTTTTGTGCAAAATCATGCAAATCTTCTAGTCTTTTCTAATAGAGTACAGATTGACTAAAAGGGAATATACTTTATTAATGTGATAGAAAGATACATTATGATAGCAAAGTCTAGTCTAATACAGCGTAAAAATTAGTTTTCATTACAACCATGTCCTATTCCCACCAACTAACTAACTACCCAACTAAGCACCTCGCCGTTTCTCCGCAGGAGTAGGAAGAGAGGATGGACCTCCAAACAACTCCGTTTTGGCACACACTCCTTACTTCATTTGCATTTAAACATCCCAGTCTATAATATTCCAGCCGTGGTGATGGACTATATATATATATACAAAATATGGTATTTTGTTTTTTCTTCTTAAACATGTACATATTTACATATTAAAAACAGTGGTTTAAATAAAGTAATTATTATTAATTTAGGAAATTCTTTGTTTTAACAACTGTTTAATATATAAATATCAACATGTTTCGGAAGCGGAGCTTCCCTTCTCAGGATACACTCAGTGTGTTTACTGTGTAAAAGTTTTGTTTCAGTTTTTTGTTTCCCATTTAATTATAATTTTTTAGCAACCTACAGATTATTATTCTTCTCTTACCCCTGCTGAGAAATGGCATACTTTGCCCGGGTGAATTCGACAGTCGACATTGATGGCTCTAGAATAACGTTCCGGGCAAACGCTTAACTTCGTATTTAGCACTACAAATGTTATTCGAGAAATCAAATTTGCTGCCCGGTAATCAAGGCACAACCCTGATCCCATCAAAGCGAACGTTCAATTCTTTAGAGACCACCGAGCGAAATTTTGTTAAGTGGATTTATAACGAAAAATAGAGATGTTTTCTTCACTTCTTTCTACGAACGTTAATCTGGATCTCAGGGGAATGCTTTTTGATAAAGGCTAAATTATGTTTTAACCTGGAAAAACTTGGTCAAAAAGAGTGAGCGATTTTATTCTGGGCTTTTATAACCGGAATGATTTAAATCCGTCCAATCAAAGGGGATTCCGTTAAATTTAAATAATTGTAAATGGGTTGAATAATTGAATTCCCAGTCCCAAAATTGAACTTAATGGTCGACATGGATCGTAATGGCCGGCATTGACACACTCGAAATTAGGATTTAACAAAATTTTATCTTAAGTGAAAAACAGACTGTGTGATATTTGAAGTAACGTGGTAAATACTTTCAGTATCGCCTTATTGAAAACCACCATTCAGAATCGAAACGTTATTTGAAATGGCTTTAGCCGTGTTCGGTAACCAGGTACTTTTCTTCCCTTCTCCACTCCCCTCACTTTGGGATGCTATAAGACTATCAATTGCCCAAATGAAGTGAGGAGAGAATGGAAATTGGAAGGAGGAAAGTTGAAATCTGGCTATTCAGATCTAATCACTAAACGCGGTTATATCCGCATTTTCAATACCGATCTTTCACCAGAGCGATACTGAGAGTATGTATATTATTACAACTAGTTCTAGAACTCGAGTGTGCTGCAATTATATAATACATTAAATATAACTCATCATCATCTCAAAGGTAGGCAGAGAGGATTTTATACAACTCGACGCACAACTCAGTCTTTGCACACACTCTTGCTTCATTCACATTCGTACATCGTCTCATACATAATCTTCTGTTATTTCGACATGACCCGACTCGAGTATTTGATTGACTAGATCGTGCCATATCTGCATCTTCTTTCCTTACATCGTATTAAATTTATTTGATGATTTCGAACACGTGACCTCTGGATCTGGAACCGGTGATTATTAACCGTTCCGCCAAGGAAGCTGTTACGTTAAATACGTAATTTTTGTTTCCTCTTTGCATTCCATTAACAGGTCAACAAACCTTTATCGCTTATAAAATCATTGGTCTCTGACACTGCGTCAAAAATCACCGTCCACGGCACATACTCATCCGTTTCCGGGTGAAAATAACCCCTCCGATCCGCTATGAAAAATAACCTCCCAAATGCGATATGAAAAATAACCTTCCCATTCCGACTGACAGTTTCATATTTCAAATGCGACATTCGATATTCGAATCGTCGCTCAATTTCAAATGCGGACGTTGTCTAAAAAAAACAAGTTTCCGTTTCTCTCGCCTAGGGCGCTGCGCTCGCTCCGTACAAAAAGTCAATCCAAAAACCTCGTTCAGAAATAACAAATAACGGGAATGTGACATTATTGTAACTAGGGATCTGATGGCAAGTTTACTTTTAAAAAATAATTTTGTCAAATGTTTACTTTCAAAACGTAATTTGACCCACCTTTTTTCTGATTGAATTCGTGTTGATTGTGATGCCTAGTTGACATTTGGCATGAAAATTCTATGTTTTTTTTTTTATTTTAAGTATTTTTTAAACCGTTGTTATTTTTTTTGCCTGGTATCATAGTTTAATCTACTGAAGACTTAAACCAATAGAAGTGTACGAGTATTATGGGCTTATGAATCTTCCTAAAATAAGTTAAATGTTAACTACTTTCATGCAAAATTGATCAAACGTTTTCAAATATTGATATTCTTCCTTGAACAGAAAATCATTTAAAACAATTATTGAAATCGGTATAGGAATTATTCTGATCCTTAAGATTAAAGTCTTTTTGCTTTACTGCGATTCCGATTCTCTCGAATGGGAGCTAGAATCTAATAGAAACTTAACGATAGTATTCTTAGTCTGCCTTTTTGTTAATTATCGATATTTGCTTAGTTTTCACTACACTAATAATATCAATAATTTAGAAAAGAAAGTTTCACTCACCTATGGTGTTTTTTTTTATAGTTTGCTCGATGACAGATTGGTGGGTATCATTCGAGAAAAGATTCTAGAGAATCGGAACCGCAGATAAGCAAAAAGTCTGTAACTTTACTCATTCCAAAGTTCATGTACTTACCAATCTATAAAACAATATTATCACTCTAAAACTAGGTTAAAGAATATCAATAAGTAAACTTTTACGCAACTACAGAATGTCCGTATACAGAGTGTTATAAAAAAAACGTTAATCACCCGCAACATCACTTTAGCTGTCAAGCCTTATTGAACTTCCAACGGGGACGAGCTGCTGCTGACAGTTTCCAATTTTAATGCGTTATAGCTTAATATCCCGCCCGATATGGCGAGGCCGAATATCGGATGGGTATGGGTGAATGAATCACCCAATTGCAAGTGGCTGCCATGTTGGATTGATACTGTTTCGTCATCACTTACGATTTGACAGCTGCGTAGAGTTAAGATGAAATTTAAAAAAAACGTGTTAGTAAAATAAAAGCTTTAGCCGCCCTCTATGATTCAATCGAGGATCTAAGCGATACGACGAAAGAAAATCGAAAAATCAATTCCGCTACCCCCGCACAAGTACATTTTTCCGTCAATTTCTCTAGCTATTTTAGTTTACGTTTTATATTAATTATGTAAAGTATCGTAATATCGAAATTGGAACATTACAGTAGAGTGGTTTAAAGAGACAGAAGTTCGGTGCAATTCGAGGTTTTGATTTGCCCAAATTTGGTGCAAAACAACCAAAAGCTCAACTTATACCAAGCATCTATCTCTTTAAACCACTCTCTTGTAAAGTTCCGATTTTGAAGTTATGATATTCTACGTAGGGGGGGGGGGGCGAAATAGATCTAAACTTTTCCCGGTTACGTCGAAGTGCCGACGTAATTAATTTAAAGATGGAAAACGACAAAAAAATGTCTAATTTAATAGCAAAGTTCATTTTTCCGTCTTCCTTCAATTTTTTTTTTAAATTTGATATTTGTAGCGTGGATACAGAAATTAATTCTTCGATTTGGCACTTAATTATTTCGTAATAAATTTAATATTTTTAGAAAAATTGTTCCTATCGTAGAGGATAATTGATGAGTATCTTGATGTTCTTATGAGATTGGTGGCAAAAGAAGAGTTGGTATTTATTTGAAATATTTCTATTTTTATTGTTCATTTTTAGGACTGGGGAATATTTATAACTAATATATTTAACTAACGAACCGGATCCAGTGGTACTATGACAGGTACATTGGTGGTACAATCTCACACCGGAAATATTGTGAGGTTGAATATTGCGTGGGGAGGAATGAGGTTAAGAAGCAGCTACTTGATATATCCTCAAATGATCACCATGCTTACCGCAAAAATCTCCAAAAATAGATGTGATATTCAAATTTGGAATACAATTTTGAAGGTAATATACCTCATTGTAATATAACAGTGACATATACAGTCTACAAATAAAAATAAGCAGTACAAAATCAATGCTCTTGCCGGGTTACCACCTCAATGATTATAATTCAATACCTTTGTTCAATAGGGAACAAACCCAAAATACCTCATTTTGAGAAAACTGAATTTGAAAATTTTTCATAAAAACATCGCTCCGATGTAAAGTTATTTGGTCCACCTATAACATAACAATAGATGCAACATGTAAGTAATTTATCAACCTATCCTATCATAGGTGTAAATGGCTACATTAATTAAGTTCCAAACGGAAACATTTGGACATGTTTCTCCATTGAACTAAGAATGTATGGATTTCATTATAATTCCATAAAGAATTATCCGATTACATAATTAGAACGAATTAGACTTATTTTTTTATTGAAATATGAGAACGGAGAGATTCTTTAGCATTTTTCATCATTAAACCAAAACCCAGAAATTTTGAGTTATTTCCCTATTGAACTAAGGTATCGATATGGTCTATTTCTTAGAAGGAACCTTTCTATGAATTTCTATTCTATGTTTGTTCGCGGAAAGGTGTTTTTTTTATTGTTTTTAATGTTTTTTTCAAGAAATACCAGTATTTACCCCTAGATACCTATTAGATTGATATAAATCATCCGAACCAGTGCCGAATCTCGTTCATGTATTTATTTTATTATATTCTACGCCATATGTCATTCGAATATTTTTATTTTTCTCTTTTTTACGTAATTGACGATCAACTCCGCCCAATTTTGTTTATTTCAGTCATTGTATTCAATTGACAAAGTTTCAGTGGCATTCATAATTTATATAATACTGCTATATCAAAATCGAGCTATTTATACCAATGTTTTCTATTGTGCATGACTGTGAGAACGCGCCCTTACTTAATCAGTTCATGGTTACGCGAACACATCGACACATTATTAAAATTAATTGATAAGTTCCTAACACGTCTTAAATAACTCTCTCGCCAAGTCTCTCGCCAAGTCCCGACAACTTCTGACAACACATGAATGAACACTTAATAATTGTCACGTCTATTTGGGTGATGTTTTGAGGATTTCGCAATGTAACCCGATGTATTTAATAAGCTGCGAGAACTATAATTTCACCAACAGTAACAAGAAAAAAAAGCTTCCTTCGGAAACGCAACGCATTTCCAGCGGTTTATCTCTTCAATGCTTGCAAAGTATGCTTGTTAAAAATTTGGCACGTACTTTTTATTTTTTAAAAATTACTCAAGGGAGTATTACATTTAACTCTATAATGTCATTTAAAAAACAGCAATTCGCGATTTCCGTACAAGCCAAAACAATAAAATAAAATTGTTTTTTTTTTATAACTTAATAATATGTTTTTTTACAAGTTTTTCATCTGCTTTTCAATTGTTATCACTTTTTTAGAGTCGTTTAATCCAAATGCCGTCGCAATAAATAACCGAAATGGCGTTATTAAATGAAATTTTATTATTCTCTGGGTTTTAAAGCGGAGGGATTATACGGCACTAAAAAAAGAGAGAATAATAATTCCTTTTCACGTGGCCGTTCGCACCTTAGAGCCTTCACGGACTACAGAAAAACAAAGGATGATCTATCTCACAAATAGAGAAGAAAGGACGAAAAATTCTGCCTTGGCACACTATACTTACTTTATTCACACGCATACATCTTCTAATACACACACAATTATATTTGTCTGATTCTAGAGTATGTTTCGATGATATTCGTAACCCATCACATGCCAACCCTTCAGTAGCGCAAAGAGGAAGAACTAGAACTGTGGATATCGAAAACTCCTTAAATAACGAAGCATCTGAGAATTAAGTATATGACGGCGGTGAGCTCCTTGTTTCTAGAGTCAAAGTTCGCCGGTTCGACACGCAGTTATGCAAATATATTTTTTTTAAATCGGCAAATCACCATTTTTTTATCATTGAATCATGTCTTCTCTAAGCTTAAATTTTCTAATAAAATCATATTTATTTGAAACGAGCTGCCAGATGATCATGATTTTCTGTATCTGTTTGTTCATAATTTGGTAGAGAATAAAAGTAATATTTGTACAACGCCCTTGAGGTGATTTTTCACAAAAACGGTGTTATACAAATTATCATATTATTATTATTATTATTTATCCGTGTTTTTTTTTACATGAATACCGCACAAGAGTCTCAACTGCTCTCAACCGTCTGGAGCCAGTGAGACTATGGCATCTTCAATTGGGAAATGTTGTGAGGCTGAAGGTATTGTGAAGGGTAAGGAGAAGGGAAAGAGGAAGGTGGGGGAAATACCTGGCTATTCAGATCTGGTCACCAAACACGGCTAAAAGCCATTTCAAGCAACGTTTCAATTCTGAATTGTGGTCTTTCACCAGGGCGATACTGAGAGTATCTTCCACTCTGTGTGATACCAAACATAAAAATTCATAAAAATAAAACCTTAACATTTTACAGGAAGCTATTATCAAAGCTCAAATTTTTGCAAAACTCGAAAGAAGTAAAGAAAATATGAGTTTTCTTTACTTCTGGGCACGCCCCCAATATAGATGAAGTTTAACAAAAAAAATCATATAAAAATATAAAGCTCTAACATTTGTTCTAGAAAACAAAAATTAAACATTTTTGGAATCTACGCGGGTTGTGGTGGGAGGGTGGCAAACATTATGAATGAATTATTATTATTTTGGCGTTGGTCTAATCAATCAATCTTTATTTTAAAACATCCGTCAATCGGCAGATGAAGAATAAATAAATCGAATTACGATTTGCGATATTGAATTACAATGATTAATTTTAATAAATTAATAACAATTACTTTACAATAAATGAATTTAATAATATACTTTGTGTTCACCACTTTATTAATATAAAGATATCTACATGTATTACTCCTGATGAAGAAAGCATCGCTTTCGAAACATGTAGATATCTGTGTATTAATAAAGTGGTGAATAAAAAGGATATTATTTAATTCATTTTTTAATAGTGACGCCACAATGTGAATATCATACGCTTGAAGAAATTACAATTACATTGTTTAAACCAAACCACTGTTTTTAATATATAAATATCTACATAAATGTTTCAGAAGCAAAGCTCCCCTCATCAGGATAAACAATATGCGTGAAATAAGTATTTTTTTATATTTAAAACAGTGGTTTGAACAAAGTAATTCTTATTAATTTATTATTTATGACTCCATGCAGTGATTACGCATCTTTTGAAGAAATGATTAATTTTAAATTTAATATAAACAAATACTCGAGCAGACCAACATTAATAATATTACGTGATAAAGGTCAACTTCCTGCCTATTTTATAGAATCTTTTACTAAATTCTACGCACATAATGTGTACAAAAAATATCAGCTACACTTCTGAGTCTACTTTCAATAATATATGTACTTATTTAGCTGTAGTTACTAAAAAAAATGTCCAGGGAGGTTAGCGTCGTCCATAATGGAGTTATGCTTCTGATACTAACGGCACGGCGGTGAGCACACTTCGCGACGTCCACCATATTCAATACAATAGGGCCCGGTACAAATTTGGCACACCGTTTCCTGCAGACTTAACTGCCTGCCCACAGAAATATCTAAATACCTTCCTGCAGAGATTAACCGATTGAAGTTTGTCGTGGGCGTGTTTATGTGCCCGAAAATAAATCAATTTTATCTTATTTGCGATGAATTTTTTTCTTGAATGGAAAATCAATTTAATCAACCTTGTGAGCCGAACGGTCTTACATAAAATGGCAACATCAGTTTTTTTTTTCAAATTGGTACAGATCAGACTTTGTTGTGGGTTACGAATACCTAACAATATTTTTGAAAAACTCTTACACCATTTATGGAGTAATGGTAGATAGCGGAGGAATTAAACCCTCGATATCTAGTTGGGAACTCAACGCATTTATCCACTTAGCTACTAACTGGTATAAATATCGCATTTCCTAGTCCTAGAGCCTAACGAATCCCGGAGCACTTTACTCTTCAGACGGAATAGATTACTGCGAAGAGTCAATATCCGAACTGGGAACAAAGTGTAGAGGAAACGATGGGAAGCTAATAAACCTGCGAGGGATTTCTCGTTATTGCATATTTGGAAAAACGAATGGGAAACAATAGGCCTGGCAATTTAATTACCGTCTACGTTCTACGTGTTGGAACTGTGACGTAGGAGCCTCACGTGAGTGGGGTTCCACGGATTCCGGAAAACAGAAAAAGAGAATGTTTTATTCCATGACTGTTACGGATTGATTAGTTGTGAATAGAAAATTCTTTATTTATTTTTATGCTAAAATAAAAATATATTATTTAGGTTAGGTCTATGACGTCTCGGAAATATCTTAATCAGTCAATTCGAATTTTTAAAATAATCTATGGTTCCTAACAACCTGTTTTGAAGGCTCTCCTGTTTTTTAGAAATATTCAACTCCTAACTGTTCTTTGTATATTAATGTGAATTGAGGCTTACGAGAAAAGTGTTATTTTTTCTACTAGAAAATTTGTATTTGCCACGAAATCGAACAAGCGAAATAACAAAGATGCTTTGACAGCTCTCCTGTCTTCGTGAAAAATGTGATATTCTTTCTACAATTTTTAGCGTAAATTTAGTTCACAGTGCTTCTAAAGTGCCTTCAAAGAGCAGATTATTATTAATATAGTCATTTTTACAGTATTAATCAAGAAAAAACGACAAAATCCAAAGTTGTTTACAGTGATCATACAGTTAAACGGCAATTTTACGTACCATAAACAATAAAACTCATTAAAAAACCTTTGTAACTTTTTTCCACTTATCTATTTTCGACCGGAGCGGTTTCACCCTATCACGGGCATCCTCAGACTGGTTTTAAGAAGGTTGCCTGCCTAACTGGGTCTGAGGATGCCAGTGATAGGGTGAAACCGGTCCGGTCGAAAATCATGCCCATATTACGTGCCATATAAATTTGGGGCTTCATTGAACGCAAAATTACTAATAATTTCACTGGAAAATACACGCTCTAAAACAAAAAAGCAGCAATACTACACCAAGCCCGTATCAATGGAGGTAAACCCTCTTTTTAATTATATTGATAATAAATTTGCTAATTTAGAAAAAAAACGTTTGACAAAATAGAATCTAAAAAAAACTGCTGAATCGTTGGTCACAAATACGATGAAATTTTAGAAAAATTAAATGACTTAACAGGAATTAAAACCGCACGTGAAAAAAAAAAGAAAGATTTAACTAGAATCAATCATATTGATATTCGCCTTGCTGAAGTAGAGCAACAAACCTTGTCCAACCAGATAAAAATCTGCACAGTCGAGGAACATCCGAATGACAATCCGGTTTAAGTAACAAAGGATATTGCAAACAAGTTAGGCATATAAAATACAAAAAAAGACTTTGCTTACATTTTTTGTGTTCCTGTCGTTAGCCCGTCGTCAGGGCTTAAGTTAAAGTTTTTTTTTAAGTTTTTACTGAATCAAAAACCATCAACATAAAACACGAAAGTGACTTGCTTATCCTTTAGTATTTTATTTTATTGTTGACATATTTAACTCAAAATGGACATCTATCTGGAAGAACACACAATAGATAATCTAACTGAAAATGTTTTTTTTTGTATCCCCAACATAAATAGTATAAAACTATATCTAACAAATAAATTATACATAATACAGCAAAATATTAGAAGCATTAATAAAAACTTTGAAGGATTTCTCATAAACATGAAAGAATTAAATATTGAATTCGACATTATGATCTTAACAAAATTTTGGATAAAAAAATGCTTTCACCTCTACTGCTGTTACTATTGCATCAATAATATAAATAATATTAAACAAAGTGATGAAATTGCAGTACACATAAAAATTACTCTAAAAACTACTACCGAAGAAATTAAACTCAATGATTTCAGGATTAACAGGATACCTCAGGGATTAATATATTAGCCATTTATAGATCCCTGTCCATAGTAGATATTACAAACTTCCGTACTTCACTTGACACTGTTATCTAAACTAAAATACTGTAGTAATCTTTTCGTAATTTGAGAAGCCAACATTAATATTCTCGATAATGGTCATCCACAAAAAGATGATTACTTCTTTGCCATAAGCAACTATTGTCAGTTATATCAACAAACCTACTAGAGTCAGTGCTGAAACATATTCCTGTATCGACCATATAATAGGTTGAACAAAATTATCTATCAAAACTGTAATACATGAATCTATAGTAACAGATCACTACTCTACAATATTGAGAGTTGAAAATACAACAAAAAAATGAAACCGGTACAGGTTACAGTACATATAAGAAGAATAATATTAACCGGGACACAATTGTGCACAATATAAAAAAAATGTGAAAACCTGTACTCGAGTGCCAACTCTATCTAACACGGCATGAAACAATTTTCAAAAAACCACAAAGAGGTACGGGCACCAAAAAAAAACTTAATCAAAAAGCCATGGAATAAACTTGATTTATTAAAATGCAGTAGAAAAAGAGACATACATCAAGAAATTAGGAATGATCCAAATATTACTTACTTACTACCCTTTATAAAAATATATATATAAATATCTGTACTAAGCTAATTAAATATGCAAGGAATAAATACTACTCAAGAAAAAAACTTGGAATGTAGTAGTGACTGGCGAAAAGTTTGACAAATTATTAATGAAATAATATATATTAATTGAAGAACTCGCAATTAATAATAATTAAAATATAAAATTTAACTTGGTCCCGGAAACTATTGTCGACCATTTCTTTACAAACATTCTAACAAATCTAGAAAGCAAAATAAAAGTGAACAACATTTTCAACATAAGAACTTCACCACCAGACGATCTCCAAGAAACTTGCCAATAATTCTTTCTAAATGAGGTATCAACTAATGAAATTATCAAAGAAATATACTCATTGAGAGAGAGGACACCACCTGGCCACGATAAAATACCAAGTAAACTACTGAAATCGTTAAAACATCAACTAGCTTATCCAATAAACTTTCTGATTAATAAGAGCTTCACTCGGGGTAGTTTTCGAGATATTCTAAAGCACGGTATTATCTCACCAACTTTTACAGGGGGAACAAAAAGTGAAATTACAAACTACAGACCAATAGGCGTTCTTAGTGCTCTTTCTAAAATTTGGAAGAAATACTGAGGGAAAGACAAGTAACTACTTCTACACTCCAGAAAAAATACTATCACCAAAGCAGTTTGGTTTTCGCAAATAATTATCAACCTCAGACGCCATTGCTAACGCTACCGACTATATAATAAGTAATGTAGACATAGGAAATAAATGTTTATCAATTTTCCTTGATCTTGCAAGGGTGTTTGACACTGTAAACCACAAAATTCTTTTATACAAACTTAAGAGGATAGGAATATCAGGTACAGTCCTGCAATTATTTGATATTTACTTAACTGACCGAACGCAATGCGTTAAAATAAACACCACCTGTAGGCATCCTTGGGAGTGTTATATGGAACCCATATTATATGAAATATAAAAAAAAACTATTGAATCTGTACAAAAATAAATCCTAAGACTACTATCATTCAATTGTGGATTAAATATCTTACTCCAATCTTACGAGCACGCTTGACACCACTATTGTCTAAGTAGTATTCACGTAAAAGTTACCAATATACGCTATTTAAGGATTCATAAAACATTTTGACTTGAACCATTTAACCCCTTGAAGCAGAGTGGTATCAAAATTAACCCACCTTTTTTATCTTTTGCTGCATGGTGGGATGTAATTTATACCACTTCGAAAAATTAAAACCACTTAAAACACAGCGGTTTAAATTATGTCCCGCCCACTCCAACGGCTTACTATATCGGACAATAGATGGTACATACGTACTATTTGAAGTTTTCGAAATTCTGTGCAACACAAGCATTTTTTTGGTTTCAAATCTTGTGCCTCAAAGGGTATAATAATATTGCCTATTTCAATCCAAAGTCTCGAATGTGTAGATTGTACAATGATAATATCGTCAAATAATATTTTTTATTTATTTTAGTACATAAAACAGGCAATATGTCAAAAATTTACGTACTTGAATGTTTATATATTAATAAAAATTACAGTACAATAAACAACAATAAACATTATCTCGCAAAAATGATAATAAGAATGAAAAAGAAGTGAAAGGTCGAATACATATTATAAACCAAAGGTGTATAAACGAAATGCTTATTGTCACCGGTGCTGATGGTACACTGTTTTGGTACTTAATAGAGGGCATCATCTCATGATCAGCTTGTTAGTAATGGTAAAACTTTTTTTTCTTTAAATTGATTAATCGTGCGAGTAAAAAAGGTCAATTTTATCGTTAAAGCAGTATATAGTACATATTGTAATTTCTTAGTGTCCGCGGCAAAGGAGAGAAATATCCCGTATTTGTGTAATAGGCTTTAATATAGAAAATATCTTTTATCTTCCTTGCTGATTTCCTTGTTGGTGGATTAATGTTTATATATGATAAAATGTGTGATGCAGATATAATTTTGATTAAAAGGAATACATCAGAAAGGCTACGTCTGACTGATTGTAGTTTATAGTGCGAAATTCGATCATTATTCGTTCCAAATTGATCAGAAAAACCTTCATAATCAATCAACCTTGCAAACATACGGATTATTTTTTTTTAATGAATTCGATTCGGTACTTACGAATCTCGTAATTAGGAGATCAAATAGTCGATGCGTATTCCAAAATACTTCGCACACTCGATTTATATAATGTCGTTCTTAATTCTGCGCCTTTAAAACAATTTGTGATTCGTAGCGTTAATCCTAATATTTGTGATGCATTTTCTGAAATAGTATCTATATTACTGTTTTTATTATATTTTAACCTGTAAACAACCAACTTTATTAGTATATATTGATTAACTTGGCGGGTTTGCGATAAGCCGACGTAGCTCAACGTAGAGCATCTGACCGGACATTAGAAGGGTGCAGGTTCGAGTCCTGCCGGCGACATTTATCTTTGCTCGGAAGGTTTTTTCAATTTGGATGAGTGTTTCAGGCTAATAATTATTGTTTATAAAAATAATTGTTACCCTTTGCGCTATGCACAAAAATCTTGTCTTAAGTTTTTAAGAACTTTAGTTTATCAATTAATAAATATTTGACAAGTCAAAGCAATTTTCACCAATAAAATGTAGACATAATTTGTCTCGACGCCATCTATTTGAGGGATTTAGCCGTTACAAGCCTTTCTCATACTAATAAAGTTGGTTGTTTACAGGTGAAAATATAATAAAAACAGTAATTATTGAATGAAACACTAGTATATATTGATTAACTTAGTATCTATATATTTATTGACATTTAGTGACTAGTCAAATGCCACGCCCAAATGCAAGTCTTTGGTTGAAGTTGTATTCAATAAAGCGATGTTATTTATGTGATACCCATTAATAAATATATTTCTGTTCTTTGTGACGGAAAATGCAGTGCATTTATTTTAAGTAAAATACAAATTATTAAGTGTACACGATTCATGAAGTGGAGGCAAGTATTTTCGCAAAAAGACGCAATCTTCAATTGATGTGATTTTTTTTTATACAGCTTGAGGTCGGCAAATAAGAGATATTTTGAACATTTAATTCTTAGTACTGTCATTAATAAAGACTTAAGATGATATTATGTGACAATATAGATATCTTAATAAACAGCATAACATATGCTAAAAATCAAATCAGCCGTCTTCTATCACGTCATGGAAAATGTTGATGTTATTAGAAATAGTTTAACTTGCTTTATTTTTTCTTCTCTTTCTATATCTTATATTATATTTTATACCTTATGGTGTTATTGGAAATTTTTTTACATGTTTTATTTTTCTTTTTTTCTTCTCTCTTTCTATATATTATATTATGCTTTATGTTCTATTTCCTTTATTTTTGTTATTATTTATCATTTCTACCGAGTGCTAACTAATCCAAAACGATGCATTCTGTGAACATTTTTAACTGGATTAATTACCAATTACGCACTTTCCAATGTTAATTTTATAAGTCTGATAATGTTAATAATCTGTAAATGTTCCAAAACAACGAGTAAATAAATAAATAAAATCCTCAAAAAACAGTTAGTGGTGTCCCACAGGGTAGCATTTTAAGCCCCTTATTATTCCTAATATCCAAATACAACATTTGCCGATGATACAGTTTTGCTATTTAACGCTAAATCTTGGAAAAAAGTCTTTAAAATGGCAGAAAATGGTTTTCGTATGGTTAAAATTTGGCTTGATACAGAAAAACTTTTTTACTTTTTGAATGTGAAATAAGCTATTACCATTGTAACATAGCATTAACCTGCATGCCTGTAACACATTTTTAAACTAATGTACTTGCCCTTCGATAAATAAAGTTAAAAATATAATATCTTGGTATACTCGTACACATAAACGATATTCTTAAATGGAATGTACATGTTACAAACCTAACGACAAAACTGAGGAAACTTGTCTATTTCTTTTAAAATGTTCATTATATACTGAAAATAAAACAACTGAGGTAAGTTTACAGTGCTCTTGTACATCTCTCGAATATGGTATTATCAGTTGGGGTAGTGCCACAAATACTTGCCTAGAGCCTTTAGCGAAAATCTAGAAATTAATCCTGGAGATTATTTAAAGTTCCGTTAAGGAAGAGTACTGATTTTTTTTTAAGAAACTAAATGTTCCCTACTTGGAAAAAAAAATCTAAAAATGTTCTGCTGCATAATTTGAAAATATCCATATCTTTGAAGAAAGAACAAGCACTAGAGCCCTGAGACAATGATATGAAAAATCTTTTAATATCTCAGTTTGTAAAACCTCCTATGGACAAAGAAGCTTTAAATACAATGCTATTAACCTATTCAATACCCTACCTAGTGTATATTAGAAATACGCGAACCAAAAGTTCATTTAAAGAATAGATCATTAATCACCTCCAATAAATCTGTCTGCTTCTCAATTCTTTAATGCATTCAAGTTAGTTATTTTTGAAAAAAATACTTAATTATAATCGTTTTATCCATTTGTCATCTAAATATTCTAGCAGAACGATAATTATATTTTATTTTTTATTATATTTTATTACCGTCGAATGCAGAAATATATATAAATGAAATAAAGTGACTTAAAACAAAAACATTTTTTCATTTAAATTATAATGTCGTGCCACAAAGTGATTGCTTCCTTCGATATGGAAACCTGGACATCAATACAACCATTTATACAAAACATATGTTAGAAATTTGAAAAGAGTGGAAGAATGATTTAGCGGTTTTTGGATATTAATATGTGGTTTCTAGCACATGATGTAAAGTTAGCTTTATATTGTCATACCATTTAAATTTATTTGGGATTGTCAAAATACATATATTTACAACAAAAAAATTGTATTACAGTAGGCAGACGTATACTTGAAGTTTCCGACTCAATGAAAAATTATAAGTTCATTTTCCCAAGCTACATTTTTGAGCTGTTATTTTCTTTAAATTGGTATCCGATTTCATTTTCAATTGTTTTCATTATTATTGTATACTATTTATCCAGAGTAGAGAACGTAAAACTGAAACTGCTTAGTGCGTTTTGATGCACTAAATAGTGTTTTAATTTTTTTTTAATCCATACATACATGAACATTTGTTATCGGCTGACGTATTGCACATCTCATTAGGTGTGAAACGCTTTTGCTGAGATGGCAATTTACAGGGGTAGGTTTTTTTATTTATTTATTTTTTTTTAGTTTATTTTTTTAAAAATAAATTAAATATTATTATTTTTTACAAAATAATATTTAATTTATTTTTTATAATATATATTATTTTAATAAAATATAATTATAATATAACCCCTGTAAATTGCCATCTCAGCAAAAGCGTTTCACACCTAATGAGATGTGCAATACGTCAGCCGATAACAAATGTTCATGTATGTATGGATTAAAAAAAATTTAAAACACTATTTAGTGCATCAAAACGCACTAAGCAGTTTCAGTTTTACGTTCTCTACTCTGGATATATAGTATACAATAATAATGAAAACAATTGAAAATGAAATCGGATACCAATTTAAAGAAAATAACAGCTCAAAAATGTGGCATGGGAAAATGAACTTATAATTTTTCATTGAGTCGGAAACTTCAAGTATACGTCTGCCTACTGTAATACAATTTTTTGTTGTTGTAAATATATGTATTTTGACAATCCCAAATAAATTTAAATGGTATGACAATATAAAGCTAACTTTACATCATGTGTTAGAAACCACATATTAATATCCAAAAACCGCTAAATCATTCTTCCACTCTTTTCAAATTTCTAACATATGTTTTGTGTAAATGGTTGT